>JAQMYJ010000033.1:31580223-31598827 GCA_030014305.1 Clarias laeviceps | reverse complement strand
TGAAATAAAAATAGCAACCACTGTTCAATTTAATTTTATTTATATAGCAAAAAAAAAAAAATATATATATATATATATATATATATATTTATTATTATTATTATTTTATTTTATTTTTTTGCTATATAAATAAAATTAAATTGAATTGAACCTACTGAAAGAATCACAAATATTACCTAAAGCTGGGACAAAATCTATGACATGATTTTAATCGCTCTTTGGTTGGTCAATTGGATCCATTGATTTTTTAAATTTGGGATTAATTCATACTTTTGAAGTTATTTAAAATATTAAAGATGAACTTCCAACTGTTATATGCTCTAAAATTGACAAATTATAAAAAATTTAAAATTTAAATCTACTACAGCTTTGACAACAAACACAAATCTTCTGCAAACTTAAATTTTCTTCCATCTTCTTCTTTTGGAGTTTATGAGCAGTTGGTGCAATACCGCCCCCTACTGGAATGGAGTGTGGAGCAGAAGATTACAGGAAATACCCCCACCCCCCCAACACACAAAAACACACAGTGGTTGTTTGATGATGGATAGACAGCATTTTAAAATGGTGGCTCTCTCCACGGCCAGTGACTTTTGATTTTCCCAGCACTTTATTAGTCCCCTTTCCCTCCATTTTCCATTACATTTTATGGCAGAGGTCAACCAGCCAAGCAGCTGTAAGATTTATCAGGTGACTTGTATTACTGGAAGTTGATACAGTTCCTCCTGTATATACAGTATATTTTTTTTACAGAGCACAATTTGTTTTGATTTCACTGCCATTACAAACCACATCTTTACATTATGATCGCTTTTATTTGTTGCTGTCTTAACATCATACTGTAGCAGGTGCATTAGCGTGGTGACAGACAGAACACTAGGTTTCCGGGACACAGTCTGATGTGGTATCGGAGTCGTCTTTATGATCACAGCAGCAGGTCTTTTGTATGAATACACAGTATCCAGGTGAGACTAGAGATGAGATACTTGTACTGATTTCAGGCTGGGCAATATTTTACAGTGTCCATGTGAAAGCATTGAGAAGAAGACATAAATACTGATGTACTGCAACCCTCACAGATGATCTGCAGAAACACCACCACGAACAACTGAAGACTAATTCCTGAACCTGGTGCAATAAGCTTGTATAGTACAGGCAAATCATTTAACTTTATCAGACTCTCTATTTCCTGACCCAGAAAACATGAGTCGATTCTCTGCTTTAGCACTCTGTGTCTCTTACTGTAACACACACACACACACACACACACACACACACACACACACACACGAACACACTCCACTCGTTTCAATCTTCTCGTTCTGCTTCGTTCATACGTTCCTGCTGCCTCTGTTTGAACTCCTGCACGTGTCTTCATGTCACGGCTCTCTCTTCTCTCTGTCACTGTCTCCTTCTCCTCGCTCTGACACACACATGTTCCCCTCACAGAAAGTCACACACTTCACATGGTTATAATCACATGATGCGAATGTGAAATGTGAAATATACACGTGGGAGTTTAGACATGTTTAGTTTCTCACATTTTTCCTGTATTGTAGTGCAAGTTTTTTTTTTTTCTTCTTTTACTTACATGATTCATTTAGTTATGTATGATTTGTTATACAATTTTACTTTATTTATACTAATTAATGTGACACATACTGTAAGACTAAAGTAATTAATTAATTAATTTATTTAAAAACTAAAGTTATTATTTATTTTTTTATTTTATTTTGTAAACAGGATGTTCGTGTGTGAATTTTTTTGTTCATTCAATCCTTTAAAACATGATTATGTATGTACTGTATATGTGCAATTTTATTTTTTATATTCAGATTTTTTAAAATTATTTAAACATTGTAATTAACAATTTAAATAATTAATGTGAAAATCATTTATTCATTAAAAAAAGTAAACACAAACTTAAATTAATTGTTTATAGCATTCATTTTTGCTCATATAATTTTTAAACATGATTTACTTAATCACATATGATTACTTAAAATATCATTCTTTGTGTTCAAATGTAAATTTATCAATAAATTTTCCATGTAATTTTAAACATAATTTATTTGTGTCCACATGTAATTTTCTAAACATAAATGTTATTTAACTTCAGTGTTAACATAAAGCTTGCTATTTTACTTAAACAAGTACAAGAGATTTCTGTTAATTCATTTATATGCATTTATATTAAGATGTGATTTTTTTTTAAAAACAGATTTTCTTTATGTCCAAATTGATTACAAAAAACTTTTCACTCAAGTTATTTGATTTGATTTTTTTTTTTATAAAAATTTATTTATGTTTATGTTTTTACCATGATTTTTTTTTCATGTTCATGTGATTCATTTATGTTCATAAGTGATTTTTAACATGGTTCATTTATATTCACAATTTTTTCATGTTCATGTGATTTTTAAAAAAAGAATATTAAATGTGTCCACATTTGATTTTTATTTTAAAACATCATTCATTTAATTTAACTTTTTAAAATAAAAATAATTTTTATTAGATTTCATACAATCACTTCAAACACGATTTATGTATGTACATGTACAATTTTATTGATTTATATTCAGATTTTTAAAAATGATTTAACTATTTATGTTCACATTATTTTCCCACACGTTATTCATTGTGGTTTTTCTGTGTGATTTTTTTTTTTAGGTTTACATGTAAATGTTTTTTTTTTAAACATGATTCCTTTGTGTTCATGCCACTTCTTAAACATGGTTTGTTTGCATCCTCAGATGATAATTTTTACAAAATTTATTCTCAAATTACTTTTTTGCTTGATTTATTAAAATGTTCAAAATTGTTTCATTTTAAAACATGATTCATTAATATGTGTAGAATGTAATTTTTAAAAATGATTTTTAAAACATTGCCTCACTTATCATTTATTTTATACATGACATCACATGTATATTTGAAGCTACATGAGCAATTTCAGGGATGTTAAATATTGAAAGCGCATTTTTTATGTAATTACACGTTACTCATTCAACCACATGAATTATGTATATTTGGCTTTTCTTTTTCTCTTTTTCGTCTTCCTTCTCTCACATGTTCGCGCTGTATGAATGATCTGCATATGTTTACTTTCCATCTGCTCTGACTCTCCACATCTCGGAGGTCTGATTCCGACTGCTATTTATTTGCGTCTGCCATTTTGACAAGTGTAATCAGTCCTGAGGATTCACTCAAGTGTGCTAGCGCAGAAATCGCCGATCCTGCCGCTTCCTCTCAGGCCCAGATGGGGCACGGCCATTTTCTTTTTTCCTCCCGTATCACCGGTTCCATACCACGGCACCCAGCACATCTGTTATGCAGCACACGGCATCTCCTCACTAATTTGTTTGTCAGTACATATTGAAAGGCCGATCTGTCATTCTTCCATGCTTTGGTTGCGCTGTGATGTTTGCAGACATGGCCAGTCATAAGTTGCAGCTCGGCGCTCACCTGGGACTCGCCGAGAATAGCCAGGAAATAAAAGACGGGCAGGAGCGTGGCGAAAAAGAAACATACAGAGAGAAGTATGAAAGCTGCTTTATTAACAAGGTCTCTATGGCGTTCCCCAGAGAAAACCAGACGAGCCGGCGTGTATTTTTCAAACATCGTCCGTTTCAATTTCAAACAGCACAAAGCAAGAGAGAGGATGCGAAAGAAACTCGCTGAAGGCGTTTCCACAAAACCTGGTTCAAGGACGAGATGGATTTCATAACAGCACATATAATGTAGCAGATTTTTTTCTTTTTTAAACAATCTTCCTGACGTTCTGTGTTTTGAGGAGACGTCAAAACACAGTACAATACATTACATGAGGAAATATTAACACTGAGAGTGTGTGTGTGTGTGTGTGGCAACTGATAAAGACTTTAAAAGGCTGTTAACTCTCTCTCTCTCTCTCTCTGTTAGTCCTGTTCCTCATTGCTTCTTCGAATCCCATGGCAAATTTGGTCCTAAATGCGAACTGACAGTTCATAATGTCCCGTTCCCAACTGCACTCGCCACACTCACCGTGATTCACAGTCAATTAAAGAAGTATTTGATGTTGCTATGTCACGACTACGAATCGGCAGGCAGGTCTGTGTTCAGTAACATCACCACACACACACACACACAGATGTAAAGAGATTTAAGGGTAACATGAGACAATATAAATGCTGTATTTACATACAATATACGGCACACACACGTCAGTTATTTTTGACTAATCTTGAAGCTGATTTTAAAATTGTGTCATGTGCCAAAAGCAGATTGGGGATTTCATATATTTCATATCACGCTGAAGCAAAATCTATACTGTTTACAAAAATTTGCTGCTAAACCAAAAAAACGGGACAATTGTACAGTATGCTTGCATTATTAAGAAATGCAATCAAAGGTTCTGATTAAAGATCTTGGTTGTAGTTTGCCTTATTATTTGCATGTTTTTGATTTTTTGATTTTTTTTTTAAATTACTTTTCCCCAGATTAGCTTTCACTTGTTATATAAATTATCATCATTAACAATCTGGCGCCACACTAGTGCCCGCCTGTTACATTATCTACTCTCTCTACTGCATCTATCTATCTAAGGGGAAAGAGGAAAGTGCTATCCACCGTCTTCTGCATATACAAACTCACAGACACGTAAGATTCACTAGCGTCAGTGTAGTTTGAGAGAGAGAGAGAGCGAAAATGTGGTCAACTTTGCCACTTACAGTTTTTAATGTTTTTCAGTAATGAACTCCGGGGTCGTTATGGTGGCTGAGTGTTTAGCACTGTCACCTTGCACCTCCAGGGTACAGGTTCGATTCCCACCACGTGTGCATGGACTTTGTATGTTCCCCCAGTGCTTGGTGGGTTTCCTCCGGGTGTTTCGGGTTCCTCCCATAGTCCAAAGACATGCAGATTAGGCTGATTTGCGCTCCCAAAGTGCCCATAGTGTGTGAATGAGCGTGTAAGTGTGTGTATGTGTGAGTGCCCTGCGAAGGATGGGTACCTGGGTATCCAGGTTGTACCCTGCCTTACGCCCTAAGTCTGCTGTGATCGGCTCCAGGCCCACCGCGACCCTGTACACAGGTTAAAGCGGTATAAAAGATGAGTGAATGAGTGCGTAAAGAATTCCATTCTGCTCTGCAAGACTCACTTTATCTTGTATTTGTTTTTGCTAACTTCTTACGGTAATCGTTTTTTCTAAATATTTTCTCTAATAAACTCAGTGTCCTTCCAAGAACAGGTGTCATGTAAGACCATCACATGATAACTCCATTCAAGTAATGTGACTACTGATGAGAACTGGATAAATTTGAAGGTGTACGACTCAAGCAACTCTGTGAAGGTAATGAAATGAAATGACCATAAAATGTTCATGATTTAATATTTAAATTGAATATTAATCAGAACTAGAGACAATTCTGAAGTCAGGACTGACAGACGGTGTATCATTGTCCTTGGGCAATACGGTGAAAACATCTCATTCATACCTCATCTGGTTCATAAAAATAGTGTGTGTTTAGTAAGTGTTTATACTGGCTGTGTAGGGGGTGTGGCTTAACCAAGTCGCCATAACAGCGTTCCTTTCTGCAATCCCACTCACAAACAATGTAACATGATCTCTTGCACTGACAGAACTCTGGAACTGATATCTCAGGAACTCTTGGTGGTACTGCTGCGCTTTGTACATTGTTTGAGAGATGAGACATTGTGATTGAACATTGTGATATAAGCAGAGAAGTAGAAATTTCAAACTGTTCGATGTGATGTGTCTTGAATTCCAGTTGGACCAAAAACGAGCAAGCTAGAGCCGCCGGAGCAAATGAGTTTGGCACAGGCCACGAACAAAACGGTGCGTTTCCCATAGTTCCACATTTGATATAAGCCTTATGGAGGTTTGTGCAAAAATTGAGGAAGATAAAGCTGTTTAGTCCAAATCAGGGGGCAAAAAACAACCTTTTTTTTTTTTTTTTTTTTTTGGGAAAACCCTCAGTCTAATTCCTTTGAAGAGTAAAAGTGAGCCATTTCCAGTGGAGGATTGGACAACAAACCCTGGTGTTGACCTCCATTAAATGTCAAAATTTTTGGCCCAAAAAAAAAAAGGGGCAATAATAATAATAAGAACTTTCAGCCTCTAACAGATAATAAACCAAAACCTGGTGATCTAAACGAGGTGTTATACTTCATTTGTCTTGTCTTGTTTGTTGATGTGATTAAAGGTGGTGAAGATTTCCGATTACGCCATGGGAGTTTTTTAAGTTTTTATATGACTCTTGTAAACTACACTGAATATACTCTTCAATGTCATTGTGGACATTTGTGGCATAGAACTTCTAATTAAGACAATTTCTTTACACAATCATACTTATTTAAAGTACTTTAGTGATTTAGTAATTTATACCGCACCATTTTTAAAGAACGGTACTTCCATAGGTAAAGGTATATAAAAAAGGGTCAGTTTTCTTTACTACCATGTATCAACTAAAACAGCAGTTGTGGCTCCAGGTTGAGGCATTGACTTGCTGATCAAAAGGTCTGAGGTTCGAGCCCCAGCTCTGCCATGCTGCCCCTGTTGGGCCCCTGAGCAAGCCCCTTAACCCTCTTGCTCCAGGGATGCTCTGACGCACACTTCCTAACAAGTAGGGATATGCAAAGATGAGAGATTCATTGTGCGGTAATAATCCTATGTGTCAAATAATGACGTTAGTCAGATAATGATATCTGACTAAAGCAACACGAATGGCACAGATCACAGAGTTTCAGGAACAGGGGTTTTTCTGTTTATATATTTTTTCTATTAGTCTAGCACACCTCTACACCTGCATTATATTCAGTCCAAACAGAAAGCAAACAGGACCCTGGAGTCAGAGGTCACTTCAGATAACCCTGTACTCTCACAAACGAATGGGTGGTTTCAACTGCAACCTGCATTTAAAACTTGTCCATCTCCATCTATGCCTGATTGGATGTTTCCATGTAATTTCATAAAACTAAACTGTGAAAATGGTACAAAACAATAACAGGATGATAGGAGCAGTCGTGACTCGTTCAGCGCTCGGCGCACAGAGGGGATGACCTTAACTGCTCGTTATATAGGCTCATCATATGGGCCTGGAGCCAGATGACCTTTAGGTCATCTGTATATAAATTTGTAGCAGTGAGTAACGCAATGAGGAGAGAGAGGAATGATAGCTTGCATGATCGATTTGTACAGACGTATTGCTGAGTTTGAGGCGTGCATTGATTCTGGAAAGATGATGACAAAAAATATTCGAATATCAGGATGGTGTAGTTAAAACAAATATATGCAACATATGAGCAAAGATGAGGAAAAAGAGAAATTCACAAAAAAAAGGGAGAAACGAGGTTCCGGTGACTGTTCTAGAGTCGCACTGATTCCAAAGGGGCTGTTTGTTAGCAGAAATTAAATTACACAAATTTCCTTGTTTGCTGCGATAATGCCATTCCGCTGATTGCCACACCTGGGTAAAATATGCAAATGTGCAGCCTCCGCATAATGCATGGCAATGAGTAATGATCATCATTCTGTGATATTGGGTCCATAATCATTGTGCGCTGTTTCATAAGCAGCCATTCAATTTCACAGTAATGATGTAGTGCACAAGTGGGGGCAGTTTCAATCCTGGCATCTGGAACTCGTGGAATATCGGCAATTTGTACAGCGCATAAAGAGGAACAGAGTCAGTCTCTGGGAAACATCTTTCGTAGAATTTGGGAGGGAAAAGAAAAAAAAAAAAACTTCATGTATTCTTATATACTAAACTGTTTTTAAAAAAAAAGGAAACGTTTTCCTAAAGTGAAACAGATTTTTTTACATAAATCTCAATCAGAAGTAATGTTCGAGCATTCCCAGTTCGGGTTAAAGGTTCCAGTTAGAGTGATCACAGGTCAGGAGCATGTGATGTGCTTACAACGTGAGTTGATTAGTTTAATATGCATCATAAACAATCACTACACCACACAGGTACAAAACTAGCTGGAGCAAAGACACCAAAGCGAGGCTAAAGACACAACCCACAACCCACCCTGAGCAACTTGTATATAAAGATGTAGATATGATCTTCACCAAAATAACATAATTAACATGGTCTATTTTTTCTTTGCATAACAGATTCCCATGCTGTTCGACTCCCTGCTGATAAGTGGTGCAGTGAGAAGTGGACTGATCTCGGTTCAACCTGACCTGAAGAGGACAATGAGGCAGGTTGTTAGTCTGTGCAGCATTCTCACCTCGCCATTAACCACACAGCTTTAGCATTTCACAGTAATATTGCCATCAACACGTCAACATGGATGTGATTGTCACCTTAGTTTGCTAACTAGCCAGGCATGTTATGTAACTGCTCCATATATACTGTATATATACTGCGTATATATATCAGGACTTCAGTTGGTCTTCTTTGGTTTTCCTGCTAATATGACACAGTGAAGTTGTCTTGATTACTTCCATATTTCACTTCCAAAGAGCCAGACTTTCTTGCAGTTTAAATGTAATCCTGAGGAATAGTTCTCCAGGCTTCCTGAAGGACTTTTGGGGTGCTACCATCAGTCCTGTGTCATGCCAACAGTAAAGCATGAGTGGGGTTGCTTCTCAGCCAAGGGAGAGGGCTCACTCACAATTTTAAGAAAGAACTCAGTCATGAATAAAGAATGGTACAAAAACATGCTCTGAGAGCAACTTCTCCCAACCATCCAAGAACAAACAAAACCTTCAAGCATTGATTATGCAAGAATGGGCTGCGCATTCAGTCAGGATGTGGCCCGGAAGTTGATTGACAGCATGCTAGGGCGAATTGTAGACGTCTTATAAAGAAGGTTCAACAACGCAAATGCTGGCTCTTTGCATAAACTTAATGTAATTGTCAATAAAATCCTCCATCACTTATCAAATGCTTGTAATTATACTTTCGAATACCATAGTAACATCTGACAAAAAGATATAAAAAATGAAGCAACGTTATTTGTGAAAAAAATATATATATTTGTGTCATTCTCAAAACTTTTGGCTCCAGCTGAACATTTGTTTACATTGTGCAATGTGAGATCAGTGCAGGAGAAATCATCAGTTGAATAATAAAGATACAGGGCATAATCATATTACGAATATTTCTGTGAAAACATTTACTGTGTTTCAGGGTGGAATTCTTTCCTTTAAAAAGTAAATACAATCATTTGCTTGCTGAAAAACTCAGGAAATGACACGTTATTTTACACCATTCTGACCTGAACAGCAGCGACATCTAACAGGTTTTCCTAGACTGCCATACAGTTTTCATCACACCAGTGACCCAGTTCTCATTCCTTGCCTGAGGGGAGACAGGACCATCTAATTTGACAGAAATGGTGTGTAATTCATGCTGTGTAATGGAAAAAAAAAAAAAAAACTCATTAAATTTAATAAGTCAAGCAGTGTCCAGAGGCTTCGCACATTGCCAGGGCTACACTTTCACCTCATGTACTTCTGTCTATAAAGACTAAAACTGGTAATAAATTCTACTTTAGATCTTCTACAATAGTTTCCGCGAATGTTGACACAGCTTGAGAACTAAGGAGCTTGCAGTTTTGCTTTCCACTCTCTTATTTCAGAGGCCAAGCTTTTTTCGATGAACACAGCAGGGTCGTGTCTTAACAAGGCCCTTATTCCCCATCTCATTCACCCTCATTAATCTGAGCGCCAGGCTAAAAGGGGGAAATACCCAGTGTGGCCTTGAGGTGTGGCGTTTTAACAGATGACTTTACATCGGTGAGAACAGGGCATGTGGGGTGTTCTTAGTTTTGCCTCCTGAACCCAATGATTCCAATTTTGGTGTCACTGAAAGCAGAGATTCATCACCGGCCGTATTACTTAGTGTGGCAGGAGGAGGAGGCAATTTATCTCCATCTCTGCCAGGCTGGAGAGATTGGGGACTGAGGGACCGAGTGCACTTGGACCAGCTCCTATAAAAGTCAGAACAAAACGGAGCCACAAGACAGTGTAAATATACACTAACATCAGGAAGTCCAGGAGGAAGTGACGGCTTATAATTCATTGGTCCTGAAAAAATATGACAGCAATAAAATTATATTTGACATTTTATTTATATTTCTTATTTAAAAGTTGATATTGTTTTAGAAACAAGAGTAATGGGAGAGCGTAAGCAGAAGTGTTTGGATATCTGCAAACAAAATTTGAAAGGTGAAAGTTTCTTTAAGAGAATCATTACTGGTGACGAGACACTGATTCATCACTACGAGACTGAGAGTATGGAACGGAAACATTCTCAATCACTGACCGAGAAAAAATTCAAAAGTCAACCATCAGTTGGAAAATTCATTAATGCTTACAGTTTTCTGGGATTCTCAAAGGTCAGTATTGGAACATTATCAGGAAAAAGCTTTAACAATCAACAGTACTCGTCACAGTGAGACGCTTATTAAAGAGCTGAAGACTAAACTTCAGATTAAACACAGAGGAGTGATATCTGAGAGCGTCGACGATGCACGTCCACACACTTCCGCCTATGCTGACGACACTTCGTTTTGAGGTGTTAAAGCATCTTCCCTAAAGTCCTGATCTCGCTCCATCAGACTTTCACCCGTTTGGTCCCCTGAAAGCAGCACTCCGAGGATGAATGTTCACTTCTGATGAAGAAGTGAAGACAGCAGTGCATTTATGGCTCGCAGCTCAGCCTGAAACATCTTTAATGAGAGAATACGAAAGCTTGTTGGAGCAAGTGTATTGAAAAGCAAGGAGATGATGCCGAAAAATTATTCTTCAATTCTACAACCAGAGTGCGGATCATTCTTGACTCACCCTCGTGTACAGTTTTATACCTGATGAACTAAATCCAGACTGTAGCCTGAAAGACCTTCTCATTACTCAGAAAGAACAAGCAATTTCTCCAGTAGACCACATGATTAGCATGAGGAATGTGATCTAAAGCAATAGATTTTCACACATTCCATGGTCTGGCTTGAAGTGAAATTGTTATTCTCACCACCATTATGCTCTCACCCTCCTTTGAAATGATGTTCCTCTGAAGCGATAACTGTGCTTAATTAAATTAGAAAAAAAAAGAGGGACAATATTAGCACCCTGCTGTGTGTGTACAGGATGACAGTCTTAGACGAGTCTCGGAGGTGAGATAGCCGTGTCTGCAGGGCAGGTCCATGACACACAGGCTGTGAGTGTGTAAATGTAGGTGTGTGTATGTGTGTGTGAGGACAGGAGGCATCTCTTGGATGCAAAACAATTTCACACATCCCAGGGGAGCAGACCTGGTGGAGCTTGTGTAGTGAAGGTGTGTGTATGTGTGTATATGTGTGTATGTGTGTGTGTGTGTGTAAGGTTATGGCCCCTTCAAGCACTTCAATTAGCATTTGGTTTCACTTTGCCGCTCTCTGTAGTAGACCGCAGTAGCAGCCATGAAAAAAAAAAGTACACACACACACACACACACACACACACAGACATGATGCAGTGTTTGGAGCATACTCCATCTGACGCTGTCATGGCACGAAAGGAAAGGCCGACCCAGGTCTCAGAGTCAGCGGTTCAGACTTCAGACTCAGGTGAAAACTTCAATTAGCCTTAGAGTGTCAGGAGTTTGACCACTGCACAAGTCAAATTGGATTTTTGGAGTCGAACTAGAAAGTGCATAAGATTATCAGGGACCTCAATATGGACTGGGCAGTTTGAGGGGGGGCAAAATAATTAACATTAATTTTTAAACCAATCTACTGTATGGTGAATAATGAATTTGTTAAGTAAGTAATGAAGCGCCACGGTGGCTTAGTGGTTAACACTGTGGCCTCGCACCTCCAGGGTCCGGGTTTGATTTCCGCCTCAACGTCTGTGTGGATGGAGTTTGCATGTTCTCCCCGTGTTTGATGGGTTTCCTCTGGTTGCTCCGGTGCAGATTAGGCTAAATAGCGTTCCCAAATTGGCCGTAGTGTGTGAATGTTGACCGGAGGTCCTACTAGGGTCATAAAAATGGAAAATGCCATAAATTTGGGACAATTGGACTCCATGGTCCCTTGTTGGACTACAGAGGTTCCTAGATAGATGGAGCCTAAATAATCAAAGATTTTTTTTGGAGGTGGGGTGTTGGAACACTGTTTCAGGAAAATAATCAACGATGAAGTGGCCTTATGATGTGGTGTTACTGTTACCAATAACATTTTGTGGTCATTAATGTTCTCCTTCATCAGGGTAATCCTAAATACTTTGGATTTCTAAATATGGTACTGGAGTGTGAACACGACTATTATTATTACGTTCAGGGAAAAAGTTCCTGAATTGGTTTGAATACTAGATTATCTAGTCTTTGTTTCCATTAAAATTTCTGTTAAAGCCCTAAAAAAAACAAAGGTGGGGTAGAAATGTTCCGCTTTGCAGTTTGTGATGTGAAAGTATTGCTTATAAACTACAAACATCTGGTCTTGAGCTGGGACCAAGAATCAACTAAGGTCCTAGAAAGAAAACTTCCTCCACTGAAATCATCCCTGGAGTGGCTGTGTGTTTGTTTTCTTTTGTCTGGTGCTCTAAAAAATGCTAATGTCATAAGAAACTCTACTGAAGTTCATGAGTTTGTGCGAAGGTTCCTGGTTTACTGGAAAAAAAAAAAAGGGTTTTCTTGTGGCTGAAAACTTTCCCAGAATTTCTGCAAAAGTCATCAAGGAGACATGACTGTGGTTCCTTAGTTCCTTTTAAAGACTCTGGTTTCCTCAAAAGGTTTCTGAAGTGGAAGCAGGTCCAAATGATTCAATGTGCTTGGTTTTCTAAAAGGTTCCTGCATTGGAATCGAGCAGCTAAACGATGATGTAGATTTGTAAAATGGTTCTTGCAGGAGACACAAATTTTATGTATCTGAGTCCCTGAAAACGTGGATGGTTCCATGAAAAGGTTCCGATGCGTGTTTTTTTTTTTTTTTCCTACTGTCTACTGTGTACTGTACCTCCTCAGAAAGTAACCAAAGAGACCAAAAACATAAGACAGTCCAGGAATGAAATTTGATAAATGGAAACATGCCTTAGGTTTCTGAGTTTCTGAAACTCTCTTGTGGTTAAAGAATGTATGGTATGCATTTCCTCAACAGGTTCCTGTGAAAAAGGATTTCTGGATTATTAAATGGGGTCTTGGAAAGGTGCTTTTTATATAAACAATGTCAAATGTCTATGTTCATGAGGATGTCCTGTTAAGAATGGTTCGGAAAAGGTTCCTGTATTAGAAACATGATTAAAATATTTGAGTATCAGAAAAGGTTCTTGCTATATAACCAATGCTAAGTATTCTGTAGGATTAGGATGCTCAAATCAAACTTGAACTTGTAAAAAGAATTTTATGAAAGAAGGCATAAAGTTGGACATTTACAGAAGCACAGTACGGTGATGAGACTTTTAGCCGCAGTAAAATATTTGAATGGTGCAAACCATTTAAAAAAAAAAAGAAAACAGTACTTCCCTGGATGAATATTCAGTGAGTGAAACACCTGATACTTGAAAATCAATGGATAACTTGTTGGGAAAGAGACTCCTCTGTCTGTGGGAACTGTACACACATTTAGCAACACCACTTGCACATTACAGGAACTTGAGAGTTATTACCACATCCCCCATACAGTCCTGACCTCGCTCCGTTATAGGAGTTCCTGGGAGGCCGGCGTTTCAAACGTGAAGCAGGCAGCGCGATCATGGCACCGACGTACTGAGAAAACTTTCTACCTTGATAGTATCCAAGCACTAGTGAAACGCTGGGATAAGCGCATTAGTGTATCAGGGGATTATATATGGAGAAATAAATGGAGTTTTTACTCCATCAAAAGTCCCGGTTTGTAAAATAGGTATTTGTAGTGTAGTCATACCAACAGATACTATATAAAGAACGATCCTGAAAAGTCTAGGTATTGGTCCTGGTTAAGATTTATACCAAACTCAATCACATTTTAATGGTAATGCTCATGTTGTACCTGAACCTGATCCCATTCCTTTCATCACCATCATCACACATACACACTGAAAGACTCGCCAACAACAAGGCGACTTGTTTGGGGCTGCAGGAAAAAAAAAAAGTAATTAAGCCAACTGAAGATGGTGCTTGAGAAACAGACATGCTATCAGTGTTTCCCAGCATGCCAGGCGATGCCCATGGCTTCTCAGCCGAGTATGAGCCGACTGATAAACCAGACGAGGCCTCCGCTGTGTCGAACTCCCGACACCATGCTGCTCCTCATTAACCTCCGCGCAGATAAGCCTGTTTTAACCGCATGTTTGGACGGCCCTGTGCACGGTGTCTCTTCACGGAAAAAAAAACACCTATATATATTTTTTACTTTGCAAAAATAGACATTGTGTTTTTTTATTATTATTTTTTATATCCCTTGTGACTACTTGAGACTTGAGAAATCAATATGTTTAACATTTTTAATTCACAGATGAGCATCTAACATGGTTAAACGGTTGCATTCGGGGTCTAATGGGATTCAGGATCATTCTGGAAATAATTGTTAGCATCGTGTCATAGCTTTCTCAGGTTCCCTTCAGATCCCCCATACTGGTAAAGCATATGCTTGTTAGTGGAGAAGATCAGGTAGAAGGACACAAATTGTCTGAGTGGTGAGTGTTAGTGGCAGAGTTCCAGCTGTTTGAAGAGAGAGAGAGAGAGATGGCAATGGTGCTGAGCAAACACACCGTTTATCAGAGGTAACAGTCACACACTGGGAGAGAAAAAGCAAATATTAACTGCCTCTGCATAGAGATAATTGGCATGAAGTTGCGAATTATTTACGCACTTATGTTAGTGTTTTAATGGCAGGATCAGATGGGACACAGGGATCATACAGAATAAACAAGCAGCACACACACACACATACACACACACAGACACACACACACACTAAATGATCTCTTGGACAATATGACAATTGCTCTACCATTGAATACTAAAGCTCTCAAAAATATAAGTTAATTATTATTATAATTATTATTTATGATATTTAACTCGGAATCCAAGAAACCATGTAAATCATTCACAAATGTCTTAACACACTTCAGGCATTTATTTCTTCTTTCCTAACAACAGTTTTATGTCCAGTGTCTTTCTGTATATTTTATTTATACAGTATGGTCTCGTTTATGTACAGCATTTTTGTTTGACTTTATTTATTTATTAATTTTTTTAAGTTTATTGTGCTTTATAAATACTGTAAAATGTACACATGTCTCTTGACAAAAGCAGTATTGTTTTATTTTGTGTGTGTACATAAAATGTTTATATATACTGTACATACAGTAGAGTATATTATACAATTATATATTATTAGAAAAGTAATCGTTTTCTTTGTGTATTTCTTGGGTAGGTTTGTTAAGGTTTTGCTAAGTTCATTGCAGAAAAAAGAAAAAGAAAAAAAAAAACATACCATTCTTGTTTTCTGTGATGTTCAGGAAATTCAGATGATTTAAGGTAACTTTGTGTCGATTGTATAAATATGTAGAAAATTCAAGAAAGTGTTCATTAACAGGTCTGAATATTGTGAATGTTGTGTGAGACTAATCCATTCATCCATCCGTTTATTATCTATAGCGCGAATGCAGGGGACACAGAGCACATGGTAGGCTACACTCTGAACGAGGTGCCAGCCCACTGGAGGGCACAAGCACACACACTCATTCACACACCCAACCGTTCACCACAGGCAACTTTAAAACACCAATCAACCTATTGCATATGTCTTTGGATTGTGGGAGGAAACCAGAGTACCAGAGGAAACCCACCAAGCACAGAGCTGAGATTTGGACCTCGAACCATCCCAGAGGTGTGAGACGACAGGACTAACCATTAAGCCACCAGGTTTCAAGAGATTTACCTAAAATAGATTAAAAAGTTGGTGTATGCAAAACATTTATTCTTACTTTAAGTACATTTTTATAAATGCAGTATCAGTAGCACCACAATGGCGGAATCCCCGTTACATAATATCACTAATTAGTCCAACCACTGAGAGAGAGAGAGAGAGGGGGGGGGGGGATATTTATTTGCATGAATGGTAACAAACTTCTGACATGCTATTCTGCCTGCATGCCTGTCTATCCTTCTCCCTCCTTTCCTTTCTTTCTCCATCTGGGCAGAATGGAAAACAAGCCTGCGGAAACATATCACCTGTTCGTGTTTTTTGGAGACAGAGGATGCACAAGTGGATGTAACAGCTGGGCTTTCCAACAAATCAGTGATCAAATTCAAGTAAACAAAGAATTAAAATCGAGGAAAAGAAAAAAAAAAAACATCTTAGAAACTCAACCGAAAAGACCTCTGTTGATATTGCTGCAAAAATATAATAAAATACTGAAAAGTTAGTAAATTTATTCTAATTCCTGAAAATATCCTTAAATCACAATGTTTCATTTTTGTTGTGCAAATATTTAAACAATCAATTTACTTTCTGTGGGCTTCAGTATTTGTGCAAAACATCCAGACCATTTGGATCACTTCCACATCTCAAGTGCTCAACAGAGGATCGGAAAAACAAGTCTGCTTTGATCGGACATACAGAACAGTAGGCCAGCGTTTAATATTCAATCAGCACTTGATTAACCAAACCTGAAATCAGTCAGAATATCTTTATTATCATCATTGTATAAAATTGAATCGCAAACCTTCTTAATGGATGTTATTCGTACACATGAACACCTTTACAATGCGGTCATTAACACTTATAAGAGTTGGTTTATGAATAAGCTACTAGTGTGTATTCCTGCATGCAGATGCATAGTGCTGTGAAAAAAAATCTTGATCCACCCCACATTCCTTAAAACTAGATGAAATTTAATTATTAAATTAAACCTAATAAAAAAAATTAAAAAAAACTGGTTGTTTATGTAAAAACCTCAGCAGCGACCTCATTTCCCCTCTCGTCTGTTCCAACCACTCAGTATTCAGCATCACCAGTGTACTAATCACCGGCCTGGTCATCTGCACCTGTTTCTCACTGGTTTACGCCTTAAGTTATGATTAAACAATGCTGAAGGCATTATTCTCAATCGAAATACACAATAATCTCCTTTGAACAGTTGATATTGAGATGTATCTGCTACTTCTGCTCTGCAAATCCTTCATAACGGCTCTAATCTGAGATGCTGTTTGTTAATTGATGATTTCTGAGGCTGCTGACTCTAAACGAACTTCTCCTCTGCAGCAGAGGTAACGTTTTGGTCTCGCTTTCCTGGGAAGGTCTTTATGAGAGACAGTTTCATCATGGAGCTTGATGGGTTTTGCAAATGCACTTTACATAATACAGTTCTTGGAACTGACCTTCATATCTTAAAATAACAACTGACTGAAGTTGTTGTTGTTGTTGTTGTTGTTTATTAATTAACTAATGTCCTATGTGATATTTCATAGTTTTGGAAAAATAATACAGTATAGTTCTAGAATGTAGAAAAATAAATCCAAACATTTTACTGGTACTGTACTTCACTGTGCTACTGAACAGATGACACACCAAAAATGGTGGGAATGTGAAATGTCTGAGGTTTGTCATTGAAATGGGAAACTGCTGTCCTTTATATAGTACGACCAACCTGATGAAATATGTTACCCATAAATATTCAAGAAGTTCACTGAAGAACAAATATCAACACTAAGTGAGCGAATGCAAAAGCTCTTACCCGGTATGCTCGAGACTATCAACCACTATCAGCTGCTGACAACGAGGGATTCGGATGCAACAAAGACAATAAAACATACTTTACTTACTGGAGAGCTGCGCAGAATTGCTTTTCCAAAGTGAAATAAAATCTGCTCTTTTTTCTTCACAAGCTAAAAAACAAATCTAAGAGCATGAACATGCTCGTGTGCAGTTACCATGGTCACTATTTACAGTAAAGCCAAGGAAACATGCACATGTCCTGTATGAGTATCGATAAGTACTAAAAGACAGGTACTTGTAATCTACAACCCTATGTAATAGTTGTAACAGCAAAGAAAAAGACATTAGGTGCAGACATTAAGCTAACAGTCCAATAATGAGGAACAAAAGAACAGGCCCGGGTTAACATATTGGAGTACAAAGACCCGACACAGACCAGCACCATAATCCTTTCCAGAAACGGCTGCTTTTGTTTTTAACGGCTACGAGAGCTGCTTTAGAAATGAGGCCCTTTTTACATAATTGATATACGCATTGATGCCGACTATGCCGGGAGAACAAAGCCATGAGCAGGTTCGGTGTTCACGATTTTCCAGTCCCCTCGTTATGAGCATGAATTTGATTCTGAATGTTCGTTCAACCATCAAACGTTCATCTGAACACCTTTAATCGAGTTATTGGGTTTCATTAACAGCCTGTGTCTTCAGTCGGAACTGTATAACATGTGGTTGGAGCATTGTCTCAAATATTGACGTCAAAGTCAGAAAGGATGCTAAGTACAGTAGACTAGAACTCCCATATGTCCTAAAATGCAATAAATGATGGATTTACCTCAAATGTTTGGTGTTCAAAGTTTGCTTGACCAAATTTAGAAAGCTACTGTAATGAAGCTTAAAAGTCATATACAGGGTGGGCCATTTATATGGATACACCTTAATAAAATGGGAATGGTTGGTGATATTAACTTCCTGTTTGTG
>JAQMYJ010000033.1:31564366-31580123 GCA_030014305.1 Clarias laeviceps | reverse complement strand
ACAATCCAACATTTTATAACTTATTTATAACATTTTATAACTTAATTAATAAACTTGTAAATAACTCATGAAAGAATTTGGAAAATTTGGAAAATTTGGAAAATCAGAGTCTTACGGTTTCCAGTATTACTACACCAAGCTAACAGAGAATTTATTAAAGGAAAAAAGTTGTCCATACCTGCCTGGACCTACAATATGTGAAAAAGTAATTGCCCCCTAACCTAAAAACTGGTTGTGCCACGATTGGTGGCAACAACTGCAGTCAAGCGTTTGTGATAACTGGTGATAGTCTTTCACATCACTGTGGAGGAATTATGGCTCACTCTTCTTTGCAGAATTGTTTTAATTCAGCCACATTGGAGGGGTTTCAAGCATGAACAGCCTGTTTAAGGTTATCTCAATTGGGTTTAAGTCGGACTAGATGGTCTAGCCCACTCCTAAACCTTCATTTTTTTTTTTAACCATTCAGAGTTGAACTTGCTAGTGTGTTTTGGATCATTGTCCTGATGCACTATCCTAGTGTAATATTAAAATTAGTCTGATGATCCAAATCACTTAAGTGTGACATATATGCCAAAAAAATTAATAAATCAGGAAGGGGCAAATACTTTTTTACAGCACTGAAGCTCTTATTTTATAACTTTATTATAAAAAATCTAAATCTTTATTTTCTAGTAAACATGCAATAGTTTATAGTGCACATCAGCAATTTTATAAACAGTTGATATTACAAGAATTATGATATATGACAGATCACTCATTCATTAACCTTGCACTTTCAGTTTAACACCGCACGTCTTAGCTAATCATAGCTGGTTAATTGAAATTCCTTCACACATGTAATTATAAAATAATGTTAATTTACCCTGGATCTGGAGTCTATCCAAGGAACACTGGGAATAAGCTGGGAAAACCACGGAAAAGACACCAGTCAACTGCAGGACATCAGTTGCGCTCATTCACACTTATAGACAATTTAGCTTTGCTAGTCCACCCACTGGCGTGTTTGGGTACAGTAGCTAAAGAGAACCAGGAAACCTGAAGGAAGCCTGCATGAACATGAGAAAGTAACCTGAGCTTTGGGTGTCAAACCTGGTACCCTGGGAGCATCACAAATTTTGAGTCAACTACAGTACATGAGATTATTCTGTCCATGTTGGAATTTCGAAATGTATAACTACAAAATTTGACCTTTAATCTTCTTGGTAGCGACATAAAAGCAGTCCAGAAAGCTTTTTCAAAAATCAAAAGTGCGTTAAGCCGCAATGCTACACACACCAGCTCAAGTGCTCGAGCTGGAAAATATCCCTTGCTTGGCAGCGGGTGGAAAGTTAGCAGGGCCCAGTCATTAAGCTCTGGTAAATACTCATGTGAGCTTTGGAGCCTGAAAGCAGAGGCTGGTGTGGAGCTCGCTCTGCTGCCTGGCTCCATTTTGGTGTGCGCCGTGTTTGTGTTGAGATAGCAGTGGAAGGCAGGGCGATCCCCTCCCTCCCTCCCCCCCCCCCGTCCTTGTGCCACGGATTTGAACATATGGGTAAAGCTTTGCAGATAAGACTGGCATTTACCTCTCTGCTTGGGATAGATAACATCCTGTTCATTACTCCAGCTGGGCTGGCTTCAATGCTTTCAGACGAACCTTTGCACCGAGACTGTGGCAGAACCCGTGTTTGGCTTGTTGGAAAAGCAGGATAAGACTAATTCTCTGTTCTTCAAGTGGAGTTATTTATAGAAACCATTACCTTGGAAGCTCCTTAAGTGCAGAGTGTGTGATTTGGGGCTAAAGTCCAATTTACTTTTTTACTTAATAAGTAAAACGTGATGTTGCAGTAAAAGTTGGCGAGAATAACACTATGGGTTAACACCTCGGTAACCCAAGTAATTATCAAATTATGAGGTTCTTCAGCATGTTCTGTTTCGCATAATTCTTTAAAACTACTGTGTAGGGAGTCCCAAAAGCCTCCGTTCATACTTTGAAGGAAAAAAAAAGTAATGAAATCATTCTTATGCTGAATGGTAAGCTTCCATGAGGTTGTGTCGCAACTGTAACTGCATGCATAACACCAGGTGTGTTAACACGAGTTCACCATGAGTGGGAGGGGTAAGGACTGAGAGCAAACCAAAGTCAAAATCTAGGGTAAACCAAAGCAGGCATAGGAAAAAATATTGAGAAAATATTTGGTTTGTGAGTTAACAGTATATTGTTATACATCTACCACATTTAAAGCAAATTATTTGAACAGAGGACAAAGAGGACAAAATATGTTGACCTGTACGATAAATTCCCACAAAATTGTATAAATATTTCTGTAACACTGATTGAATGAAAGTCATAAATTACTAAGCGTGGTGGTGAGATAATCCTTATAATGTAGCTCAGCTACTGCAGCGTGTTCGCTACCATAAGAACACACCTCTTTCTTTATAGTATGTTCGGCATGATTGACTGGTTCATCCAAATTGTTTGAAATGCATGGATTTGTTTAGGATTGCTTTCTTTTAAATGTAGTTTGACAAAACATTCATCAGGTTCAAGTCAGAAGTGAACAAGTAATTTAAACTGATGGTGTAATGCATATCCATATACATTTGCAAAAACTCATTTTTAATGCTATGATTTGGTTGTTGTTGGTCTTTCGGCTGCTCCCGGCAAGGGGTCGCCACAGTGGAATATCCAGTCCGCACTACAACTTGGCACAGGTTTTACGCCGGATGCCCTTCCTGACGCAGCCCTCCCATTTTATCCGGGCTTGGGACCGGCACTGCATCCAGTGGCTGGGGTTTGGGCACTGGCTGGGAATCGAACCCGGGCCTTCCGCATGGCAGGCGAAACACCTACCACTATGATTTGGTATGATTTTTATATGAATTTAGTTGCTATCCAACATACAGTTTTTTCTTTATTTTTATTTAATAAATACTATATTTCTTGGGGAAAATGGTCCCACAAATAATATATCAACAATAATTTATGTTCAGTTTAATAAATGAGCTTACCAGTAAAGCTTCACAGGTTTGAAGTACTACTATACAAATAAAACATTAAAAACATTTATTCCATAACTTAATATCTAAAATATACCTAAATACCTAATACCTAAACATTTAAATGGAATGTTTTATCTTAACCACCAAAAATATTGTAAAATAAAGCATTTTCAATATAAGAATTGCCACATTTAGACCTCCATAGTATATTTAATTACTGTAAATTGTGTATTATTACATTTAATAGGATCTGAAATGTGACTCTGTGAAAAATTGTGTGAAAAAGAGTTGAGTCACAGGTAGAGTGGAGATGTGATGTAAGATTTTGGCATTGCGATATTCAATTCAATTTGATTCACTACCGCTAACGTTTACTGTCTGATTTGTCTAAATTAGCTATATTTGAATTATTATTACTATTAAATTATTGAAAGTATCCAATAAGTGGTTTGTGTTGTTGATTGATTAAATGTAATATCTCACAAAATGATTGATTTTTTTCTTCCCAAACTTCTGTTTCACACTCCGGTGCAGTAGGTCACGGTATTGCATCATCCACACAAAAGCAAAAAGAGGCAGTGATACTCTCATAAAACGAGAGCATTTGGGAGAATAGATTAAAGTGGTTTGTATTTTCTTTCTATTTTTAAGAAACCCATCAATTTTAATCCATTTAATGTAGTGTAATACGGGTTCGACCCTATGTGTATAATTTATTTAAGGAAAAGGGTTGAAAGAAGGAGGATGGAATGAAAGGAAAGGAAAGAATGTGCATGTGTAAGTCTGGTTGGCAGTGCCCTGCTGGCATGCGGGCACAGGCTGGTGAGTGGTGGCGGTGGGCAGAGTGGCAGCGTGAGCCCGCGTCGACAGCAGCTCCAGCGCAGTTTTCGTTGACTCTCCTCTCTGTGATGGCCAGACCGGCCCCTCCCAGCTCTCTCCGTGGGCGCGGCCTCAGACGGGAGTCCTTTCTGACTTCCGGCGGCTGGGTGGCTTTCCCCTGCTGGGAACAGGGGCCGTGATGTGTGCCCCTAGTGGCCTTTCCTTCATCCGCTCCCTATTTGAAGTCCATGGGGGGGGGTGCGTTGCATAGGCCCGCTCGCGTGCCACTCCTGCGAGCCTTTGACAGGCGGCTCCTACGTCCCTCCCGCGGAGCTCGCACGCACTTGCATCTCCAGGCGGCTCCTACGTCCCTTCTGTAAGACCCAAGTGTGCTACTAAGGTTCACCGCAGCATGTACTGTAGACATCCCAACCGACAGACCCCGAGCTACACTCCCCGCTGTGTTTTATAGCACGAAGAGAAGCCCGGGATCATTAGGGAAAATAGCTCACCAGTCGTGCCTAATCCCGCGGCCCCGCTCCTTCGCATACCTGAAGGGGAGGCCGCCTAACTAGTGAGCTTCGGAGTAGCGATATTGATTTGGCCGCACACCCATCACAGGGGCACGCAGTGACAGTATGAATACAGTAGTTCCCTTACACAAGAAACTTTCAAGTTACAAACTTCCGAAGATACGTACATGCGTTTGTGCTCGTTCTATCGTAGAAATTAGATCACATGTCCGGCGATTGTCACGTGAGTACAGCAAGCAAGCGTAAAAGCAGCGGCGATGATAGTATCCTAGTACCTAGACGATGTTTGTTGGACTTCTGTTCCGAAAGCTTGTTTGTATGTTGGGGACTTTCTGTACACTGTGAAAAAGTGTGATTCCATATTGAATCGATCAATTCAATTGCATAAGCTATTAAATCACAAAGTTTTTAAAAGCGCAGTGTTCAAACTATCAGACACATTTCAACATTGTTTGCTGAAAAAAAAATCGTCAAACAGAAGCGGACGCAGTCCTCAGCATCACGCACGGTTGATATGTGTGTGTGTAGATGAAGTGGTAGGGATTTATGATGATACTGGATGATAAGCACACACGTTTTTCTCAGGTCTGGAGAATTTCACACAAGCTACAGTATTGCATATTTTGAGGCACATCTATCACATGTCATCTTTTCACGTCTTGTCAAGACAGAAGACGGCTTTACAGAACAGTAGACATAGAAACGGTAAATAATTCTCCATCTCAATGTAATGTTTGCACTCGACAATGGACTTGCAGCGTGAAAGCGAATGGGGAAGTCTTAATTGGGCCTTTAGCAGGAAGATAAATGACTAGTGTTTGCCTCAGGGAG
The DNA here is from genome assembly GCA_030014305.1 of Clarias laeviceps. Taxonomy (NCBI): domain Eukaryota; kingdom Metazoa; phylum Chordata; class Actinopteri; order Siluriformes; family Clariidae; genus Clarias; species Clarias laeviceps. The sequence goes on along the minus strand of JAQMYJ010000033.1, from coordinate 31,574,955 downwards.
TAAACTTGTTAAGGAATTAAAAAGACAAATGAGGGAATATGAGAGGAGAGTCATTATCTCTGTTCAGTTCAGTCTTTCAAATAAAGTAAAGCCCGATTTTGCCTCTTGCTAACAATGAAGGGTTATTTAATTTTATTCCACAGCGCTGTTGAATTGGCGAATCCGGCGGCCTCTCTTCGTGGTTTGGTTTTGATTTCCATCTGCTCTTGATTTACATTACCATGATGTGGTTTTATCTTTATTTAATGGTTGCTTGTGTTTTTACTTCTGATTCATGGATTATTCTTGCTTTTACTCCAACTATAAACTATAAACAACTATATTAATTGTTTCTCTCCTAATAAACTGAGCTCATACTTTCTCGTTTTGCCTCATGCACATATATGTTACACTGGACAGAAGATATGGTTCATTTTCTATAATAGCAGCTCAGACAGTGTCTCTGACTACAAGCCAAATCACAGTATTAATGCAGTCGTTCTAATACGGAATCATTTCTACTGTACAGTCACACCGTCCGCCCAGTCTCGTATATACAGCATAAACACTTTCTTTCTATCTAATTTGCTCTCATACAGTATATTGATATGGTAAATATACTGAAAGGACATTCTGTGAATCTGTTTGGCATTTTTTGGAAGAACTCTTTGGAATGTATACTTTGCTAATTCTCCATAACATGACAAACAAGCTTAATAATGTAAAAAAAAAAAAAAAATGAAATAAAAGACTAATACGGAAATAACTGTTTACGACAGCTCTATCGTAACTGTGAAAAGGAAATAACTGGTCGTGTGAATATCCCACGTTACATGTAACTCACTCACCCATCATCTATACCGCTTTATCCCGTATACATGGGGGGCCTGGCAACATAGGGCACAAGGCGGGGTATACACTGGACAAGGTACCAATCCATCACACTCACACACTCATTCACACACTACGGGCAATTTGGGAGCGTCAGTTAGCTTAATCTGCATTGTCTTTGGACTGTGGGAGGAAACCGAAGTATTTGGAGTAAACCCAACAAGAAGACACAGAACAAGGGCCCAGAGGTGGGAATCCAACCCTGGAGGTGAAAGGTGACAGTGCTGAACATTAAGCCACCATACTGCCGTTTCATGTAACTAAAGACGGATAAAAAGCACTTTTTTTATTGATTGAGAACATTTGTAATGGTTGACAAATTGCTGTGTACCTCCCATGCAAAATTAGCTTTTTTGGTCATTTTCTGGCATCAACATGCTTCTCCAGTGTGTGTCTATAAATAGACAAAATATAAGAAGCAGCATTTTCAGGAAAGACACATTTCCTGGGTTGTAATTGGTTAGAATAATGCACATCCATAAAGGGTATGGTGTGGAATGGGGAGAGGGGAAGTAGCTTATTCACATTTAAAGCTACAGAAGAAAGAAACACAGAATAAAGACAAAATGAATGATCTGAGTTGCATCTCATCTGGAACATAAAGAGACACATTTTAGAGACATCTATGATCAACGTTAACTTAAGTAAAAACGGATTATAATACGACACCTGAAAAAAAAAAAAGAAAATAATCGACTTCTTTTGAAGTTACAGTAACTCAAGACATGTTCAGTTCTCTTTCACAAAATTGAGTCATATTAAAACAATGCAGCACCACGACATCACTGAGCAGAAAAGAGAACTGATGTTTGATGCTGTTTAAAGTAATTGATCCAGTCTGGGCTTTATTGTGAAAAGAGCTCTCACGTACACCTTGAAACTGTCACCTCTCCCTGCCTCAAAAGCAGACCGGCTGAAACGGACTCTCTTGACAATATTATCTCTCAAGCACAGACAAATTGCCTCTTTGTTTAAGGACATGAATACTGCCATAAAAACATTAAAGAAAATCCCATCAACCAAAAAAAGAGCTACGAGTTGCTGTAGTGTGTGTGTGTGTGTGTTTGTGGGGTATTTGTGGGGGGGATGAGTTTGGTTCTTGCACAGACGATTCCTTTCCTCTTCCTTATCTCTCTACCTGCCCTTCAGTTTCCGAACTTGGGACGAGATCAAGTGAAGGTTGCATCGACCTCGTGCATGGTCTCCATCCTGATGGATGAGCTAATTGCATAATTTGTTTTAGAATTAAAGCTTAATAGCGGCTGTTCATCCGTCTGCAGCCAAGCTCTCTCTCTCTCCCTCTCTCTTCTTCTTTCCCCTGGCATTCATAGAGGCTTTGGAAAATGACTCATCATTACTGAGGGACAAGAAAATCCCACACCATTGAGGGTAACTGTACCCCATTATGATTCAGCGTATGAGCTGAAATAGAGTCTTTTTTTTTTCTTTAAGGAGGAAGGAGGACGTTGCCGTTAACGCTAATATTAACAAGGGAAATAACCTCTGGAAGCTCCTCAAAGCACTTAAATTGAAATGTATTAAATTATCAATGATGGATGTAAAACTGCGGGCCAACAAGAGCACATAAACCATTTACCTACAAATGGACATTATTTAAAAAAAAATCTGTGCTTGACTGCGAGATGTCCAGCTCCTCATGTCTCTTCCATCTCTCAGGCCTGGCAATAACACCGGCTCCTCACAATCTAATAAACAAACCGAGTCTCAACATAAAAGCAAACATGGAGAGGCCAAGAATATTTGAAAAAAGAGAGGCATGGAATAAAAAGCGAGCCGGGGTTCAGACTACAGTGTGAGCGAGCTGTCAGTCAAACACAATCTGCAGGGCTTTTTTTTTCCTCTTTCTGTCTGACATGCAGACTAACATAACACTTAAACACATCACCCAGCTCCAGCCGTCATCAGGGTACGGCTTACTATAGTCTTTTATTCATGTTTTATTCCATCTGTATTTTTGTTTTATTTAATTGCAGGCACATACTGTACTGTACACCAGGTGTAAGTTTATTATACCTAATAAAATGGCCACTCTAAAACCCCGAACGTCTACATCACTTGTTGCTAATGACATAATACACAATACCATTTAAACAATTGTAGAATCATGAAATAGCTGCTGCTACGTACGTACTTTACTGTACACTCACATCCAAAAGTTTTCACACCCCAAGCAATGTAATTTATGGCAACACAACTTTTACTGCGTGTTTATTATTATCATTAGGCACAAAATGACCAAATGTGTAAGATGTGTGTAATAAAATTCTCTAAACATGTTTCGCATCCTCTCATTTGTCAAAGCTTTTGTTTTTTGATGCTTCATCTAGAAGTCTGGAGAATGAAAAGCGAAGCATGTTTATTTCAATGTTTCTTTTTTTAAGCCCTATTCGGACAGGATTAATTTTAAATTTGACCAGGAGTAACTTCATCGTTTGTAGATTCTTCTCTGTAGTTTTTATAGTACTTATTTTTTTTTATATTTATTTGCTTTTGAAACATCAGACACCCTCGACTGCACGTCTCTGGACTGAGAGATCAGCAAGTGAAGAGGAGAAACTATAAGGATGGAAAAGTCTCCCAGAAAATAGCATCCTCCTCCTCTTCTATAATTATAACCACATATCTCTGGGTATATCGGAAGTATATAACTGAACTGTAGCTTCATTTCAGTAAGGTACATTGAAATGCAGTGCAACAGGGAATAACATGCACTTCTGCACACTCACGCCTATCCCAGAAGACTAAGGGCACCAGGTGGGCGACACCCTGGACAGAGTGCCAATCCATCGCTCGGCACACACACTAAGGACAATTCAGGAACGCCAATTAGCCTAATCTGCAGGTCTTTGCACTGTGGGAGGAAACCGGAGTACCCGGAGGAAACCCACCAAGCACGGGGAGAGAACATGCAAACTCCATGCACACAGAGACGGCGATCGAGCCTGGCCGTGTTGAATTTAAAACCAAAGGAGCACTGCTTTAATGAAGTGACACAAAAACATTGATTTTTAGGGGCAAGTTTTCCTCACTTCATGAATGAAAAGCAATATCATGTTTGTTCTGCAACAGAAACTTCTCTGCAAGGTGCTGTCTCTTGTATTGTAATATATACAGTATATTTACTCACATAATAACATATGAAATCACACACACACAAAAAAAAATCCCTTATGACGACAGCTACAGGTACATATAAACCCGCTGTATATTCACATCTGCTACAATATTCTATAATGTTTTCTATTTCATGAAAAGTGCATACATTAGATATAAAGTTAAATGTATAAAATGTCACCAAATCAAACTTGTCCCATCTGAATAAGGCTTAGGATTGTTGGGAAACGTTCCAACATTTCATAACTTTTATTAACAAACATTTATACTTTTACTTTCCATTCTAGTTCAATTCCATATTTTATATCATATTTCATTCAAAACCCATAAGGGGTGCAAACTTTTTCCCTCCTCCATATTTAGTGTGCATGTTTTCCTTGTTTATTCAATTCCATTAAAATGACTTCAATTCCAAATCGGTATGAATATAATGAATTGCATGCGATAACTCTCTGAAACGCACATGATATCCTTTGAATATGGTTATGACCTCATTGTGTGAAGAAACATTAACAAGGTGTTAAGACGAACCTTTTTTTTTTTTGCTTAACCAAACCAGACTATAATCCTGAGACATGGACACTATTGATGATCAGACAGTTACTGCAAATAACTTCCTTTTGTTTATTTTCTCTTTGTGCACAATGAATAAATTCCTTAAAGAATAAATACTAAACACTGAATAAATTCCTTAATTCCTTTAGATTTTTGTTCTTGGCTGCTTTGCTTGTTCCTGATCCTGATGACTTTTAAAAGAATAACAATAATACTCACAAGTTGGCACGGACTTTCCCACTGTAACAAACCTCGATAAGCATAACCTTTCACCGTTATGATCCAGAAATGTTAAAGTTTTTTTCTCAAATCACATGATCTCAGGAGCCAATGATCTGTATCCTTGCCTTTCTGATGCCATGAGTGTGATGTATCGCTGCTCGCACGGCGCCTGAGGCCACGGGTTTGATTAAAGTCCTCCACAACTGCACGAGCACAATTTCACAAACTCAATAGGCAAACAGCTCATAATGGCCCATGTCTTTTCTATTATTTGGTAAATAACGGCTGCGTGTACAAGCTTTCGGCTGTCGGCGTCCGAATGTAACCCGAGGTTCTCTTTTCTATTATGTGCAGTTGAGACATTTTGCGTTCCAACACAATTTTCACAACTTGAAATGTTTTTTTTTTTTTTTACAGTACTTTCAGTCAGACATTTTTTATAACTTCTATAACACTTTGTTTTCCCATTTTACACCTTAATGTTTTACTATTTCATCGCTTGCTAGTTCAGGTTCTTCAAGTCTGGGTACATATAATATAAGGACATTACCGTATGTCTTGGTCATTATAAATTTTCCTGCTCTGCACACTGACCATGAAGTTTGTCACCCAGAACCTCAGTACAATGGAAGTAATTGGGGCCAAATTTGACAGAAACAAAAACACATTCCAAAGTGCATTTATAGTTACGATGAATTAAGTACAAATTTTTTATTATTTTCTTCCCCCAGTGTGGAGATCGGGAAAATATATAATGGCCAAGATCTACTGAAATGTATTTATATACACCACAAATTAGATTTAGACTTAAATCTGAACCTATCCCTTTAAATGCAAGCAAAGAGCTACGAATTCATAATAATAAAAATAAAATAAAAAAGTCAGTGTGCATGATTCTGTTCATTAATTATAAATTCCATGGTTGCATCTGCTTTATAACCCTATCACAGATACCATCTCGATTGCTAATTAAAACCGAACTGTGTAATCACAGACCAAATCACCGCAACAAGCTGTTAAATATGGTGAGAGTATGAAGTGCAGGGAGGAGCAGACACACACACACACACACACACACACACACAGACTGGATCAGGAGACACGGATTCAGAACGATCAGAAGCTTGATTTGTAATAAAATACAGATTTTGAGTATGCACCCTGCTGCGTTCAGGGGAATCGAGATCTGTGTGAAAGCCACCTGTGATCGAGCTCTTCTACGTGTCTGCCGCACTTGAACAGTGTATAAAAGAGCACACGATACAAGGGCATGTGGAAAGGTGTTGCTTTTCTACACTGCATAATTCATAAAAACAAAAAGAAATCTTTTCATTTTATATAACAGCAGCTGCCAATCAAATTGCAGGTTTATAATAATGATTTTGTTCTAAATAGTTTTTTTTTTTTTTTTTTGGTTATAATGAGGCATTTTTATATTAATAAATTATTCACTGGGACACAATCTAAGCCTAAAAATAAATGAGTTAAGGTGGGGTGACATTTCTGCAGTACACAATATGTACAGTACAGTACGTTTGCTAACAAACTGCCAGCAAAATAGTGAGCCATAAAAAAAAGAAAGAAAGAAAGAAAATGAAATGATAATAGCAAGAATAATAATAATAATAATAATAAATTATTAATAATAATAATAATAATAGTAAAGAATGTTTCATGATAAGTATTTAAATCAGGTTTTTTTGTGTTAATAAGCAAATAAAAATGTATTAAAGTCTAAAGAAAACGAAAAAAAGAAAAGAAAAAGTCTGAGAAAACATGTTATGAAATGTAAATAAAACTTATTACATTAAAACTGCTTCTCCCAGTGTTATGTATAGTTATTTATCTCCTAGCCACAAAACAAATAGATTGTTTCTATAAAGAGACAATTATTAAATGTTTAAAATGTATAGAAAGAGTCTCCAGTGTCAGTGCTCTGTAATAGTCAGTACATTTTACAAAATATGGTATTCTTCAGGATTTTAAGATTTAAATCAATTTAATTTCAATAAATGTATTAATTTATTTAATTATTTCTTCTTAATTGCTTGATTGATTGATTAATTGGTTGATTGATTGATGACATGAGAAGTTGTCTTGTTAAGTGAGAACAATGACCTAAATGTGATTTGTTGACTGACTGACTGATTGATTGACTGATTGATTGATTGATTGATTGATTGATGACATGACAAGCTGTCTTGTTAAGTGAGAACAATGACCTAAATGTGTTTCATAGATATTCCACAACATTAACTGTCGTTAAACAAAAACCTTTTATTTTTTGGGTTGAAAAAGGTTGCAAATAGTCGTGTGCAATAGTCTTATAGTATGCGAAGAACTGCTGTAGAGAAAGGATGTCTTAACTTAAAAACCATGAAAAGTTAATTAATGAAACAAAGGCAATAACTGCTGTAACGACTTTTTCCTTTTTTATTTATATTTTTCTTTTGCCTGAAAAGAGGTTTTACATAAGCTTCCACTTTCTATCCTGGCTTAAACATATTTTTTTTGTATTGACTTAATAATGAAACCATAAAATTAACATGTATAACAAAGTTTGCACAATAAATAAATAAATAAATAAATAAAAAACACAGGATGTGCCTTAGACTTTTGTGCAGTACTGTATGTGAGACCATGCTTTCCATATTACCAACTGAGGGAAGATCTTTTAAAAGGACATCAATCATCACTTCATTACACTTCCACAAACATGTACAAGCTCATCTTTCAGCCTAACGTCTTACTAACACACTTTCTGTCACTTTATCCTTTATCACCAAAGCCAGCTATAATCAGAACTAACCCTACTCATGCTGATGTGTGTACATTCAGTGCATAATAAAGGAAAAGTCACATACCTGTTAAGCATCCGGTCGAAAATCCAAAGACCAAGCGTGATGCAAAAGGAAAGAAAGTAAGAGAGAGAGAAAAAGGAAGCGATTAACAAACTTGCGTAGGTAAACGGTCGGTCCTGGAACAACAAGCATTCAAATGACGTCTTTCAGCTGACCCTTCACACAGGGTTTAAATCCGAGACAGACTGAAAGACAGAGAGCGAGGGAGGGAGGGAGGGAGGGAGGGAGGGAGGTAGCGAGCGAGCGAGAGGCACTGGTGATTGACAGGTTGGGCGCCCCATCGAGAGATTTCATTCTAGATTGCGGTGTTATCTAGTGCGATAAGTAGAGGTTATCACTGACCACCTGCTCTGCATTTAAACACATCATTTCAGCTGCTATATAACAAAATGATGAGGAGGAAATTCCGCACTCCAGAGAACGTCGTTACAACCGATACGTTTGACCCAGTGATTCCCAAATTACCACTAAATCACGTGTTCGAGCTTTTTACGCCATCTTAACCACAGGTGACCTTTTTCTCAGACTCAGGAGACACATTTTCTGAATTTAAAACACTACTTTCAGGACAAGTGGTGTCCTAAAAACGGATGCATGTATGGATATTCCAAAAAGGCAAACATTTCTGCTGGGGAATGTCTCAGCGACAGACCTCAGCCATCCCATTTGCCTCTGTTGCGTGACTGTGTCTAACTGCTTCTATCTGTGGCAATCATCTGGGGCTGCTCAGCACCCGGCTAAATCAGTGTTTAAAATTCAGCACCCGGCGTGTCTCGTCTCACGGGAGCGGTGGAGGCATCAGATTTAAAAAAAATGCCGCTTAATGCTAAACTCGAACACATCACACGCATTAAGTGCTCCACAATAAATGAGGTGTTCATGAATTAGTAAATTAGTAAATTAGTTACCTTTTTAAGACAACGTGCCCTTGAGCAAGCCACTTAGCCTCGTGAGAACGTGACGATGTAGTGCATGGATGCACGCTTTCATAATGTTAGAAAGAAAAAAAAAGCAAAATGGAATTGTGCATTCAAACCACTGAAACATCAATTCCACGGTGTACAGTAAGATGTTACACAAAGTATAATCACATTGAACATCGCTATTGAACCTCTATACCGCAGGGGCCTGGAGCCTATCCCAGGAGACTTAGGGGACGAAGCAGGGTACACCCTGGACAGGGTGCCTATCCATCACAGGGCGCACACACACATACACACACTCACACTCTCATTCACACACTACAGGCAATTTGGAGATGCCAATTAGCCTAATCTGCATGACTCTGGACTGTGGGAGGAAACCTGACTAACTGTGGGAAACCCAACAAGCACGGGGAGAACATGCACACTGAGACAGGAATCGAACCCGGACCCTGGAGGTGCAAAGCCATAATAAGAATCACTACGCCACCGTGCCGCCTCAAATAGAACATGCATGATCAAATATACTGTACAGAGGGGTTTGCTAATTTGGTAGATCTGCATTTCTTTTTTAGAGTTTTTTTTTTTTCCCCAACATAACTTGCAGTAAAAATGCAACTTCAGCAAAAAGTAAACAGGTGAATGATGACTGGATTATGGTAAATTACAGAAATATAAATGTACAGTTACAATCTTAGGTCAATATCTGTGAGCTACAAAAAGCCATCATCAATTTTAATGTCCAGACTCACGTTTTATTTTTATATTTTTTTGCCTTTCATTTTTCATTTCCTTTTTTTACTCTTATGTTTTATTTCCACATCTTTTAGGGATGGCTTTAATAAATCACTCAAATATATGAAATTGGGGGTGTGACGGAATACAAATATTACCCACAAATAATAATAATAATAATAATAATAATACTTATTATTATTATTATTATTGTATCCCATGAATTTACTGTACTTCTGCTATATCTGCTATAATGTCTATTGATAATAATAATAATAATAATAATAATAATCAGTCCACATCCAGTTGGTATTCAAGGCTAATACTGAACAGATAAGCGTCCACATGCCATATTGTAGTCCGTTCCTGTCAGATACAGAGCACATAAACACACACAGGCAGGAAGCAGGTAAACACACCACACTTGGTTAAATGTGTTTGCGTGTGTGTGTGGAGAGTGTAACGCTTTGTTAAGTCGGTTGCAGGCACGGCAGAGCTGGCCGGCGGTCACGGGGATCATCCTGCTGCAAAATGTGGATTAGATGTGCATTAGCATGTGGCTTTGGCTCCATGCAAGGACAAGGTAAAGAGTGAGACAGAAGGTCTAAAGGTCTGTCAGAAGGATAGAGACAATGTGGCACCTTCAGAACAGAAATAACCAACTAAAATTAGAAAAAAAAAAAAACATCTATAATTTTTGGACGCGCTTGGTGAAATAAACTGCTATTTTTACAGTTGTGATGAAACTGCACAAAAAATGTATTGAGATTCATTGGAAACAGCTGCACTATACTGTAACAGCAAAATACTGTAAGGGCAGAATTAAATAGCACAGTGCTAAACTGCTAAATTCTCAGTTCTGATCAGAAGGTCAGAAGGTCTTACAGGGTTTTATAATGTGTTCGTCCTCATACATGATTATTTCTATAGTAGATAACATGTGGTGGACAAGTCTAACGATAAACAGATTTATAGACATGTTATTATAATATAATAACATAACAATAACAACATAATAACTATAGTTGATATGGTGACATTTTCTGTGATGAAACTTAACATTTAAGGAAGGAGTCTCCAGTGTTATGGTTAGTATGGTTTCCATCATGTCTTCAGGACAGAAGACGTTACGACGGTTTCATGACAAGCTATATTGCAATACTCATCTCTTCTGCAAATTCATCAACTTGTATATTAGATTCTATACCAACACATTTTCTTAAACAGATAGTACCAGCAATAACAGAACCCCTGTTGAGAATAATTAATTCCTCACTCAGCATTGGGT
>JAQMYJ010000033.1:31532819-31554589 GCA_030014305.1 Clarias laeviceps | reverse complement strand
CTATAACACTGTGACCACGTGTGTGTGTGTGTGTAAAACATATTTTATTTTGTGTCTGTATGTGTGTGTGTACAGCGCGCGTGTACTGTTTTTTATAACACACATGTGCGCACGCGCGTGTAAAGCAAAACAAAGTCTCAATAGAAGGTTAAAGATCCATTTCCTCTCTCTCTCTGTTTCAGCCTGCAGTTTGTGTGTGTGTGTGTGTGTGTGTTTTGTTTGAGACCTATTAGCGATGTTCCTTTGCTAATTTTTCCGATAAAACAGTCTTTCCATTAATGTGTATGTGTGTGTGTGTGAGAAACTCAAATAAGGCAGGAGGAAGGTTTACTGTGTAAGATGAGAAGAGGGGGGGGGTCTGATTTCTCCTCTCCTCTTACTTTAGCTTCACACACACACTCACACACACTCACACACAGCACCTACGCGCATAAACACTTATCTGTCAGGATTTATTGTTCACTTTTTTTTAAAGGTAAAGTGCAGGTTAATTTGTTTTATTTTAACTTCATACTTTGTATTAATTATTTTTATGTATTTATTTTTTTAGGCTGTGGAACAAATAATTTGAGTTCCCATTATTTCTTATGGGAAAATTTACTTTGATTCACGAGTGTTTTGTTTATTATATATATATATATATATATATATAGTGCAGAATCTGTTGCTCCACACATCAAGTAGTGCCCTTGATCAGAGGGGTTACAGAGGGATTTGGGATTCAGCCTTGTGTAAGAAGTTTTGTAACTCATGTTAGCTGTGAACAGAATGTCCCAGTGCTGTTACCGTCTATTATCATCACTTGTGGAAATCAGATTGCTCGGTTACAACTAAGTGTGGTATGATTATAAATGTTAAACTGTATTTAATGATTCAGCTTCATCAAGAACTTTATCCATGTAGTGGATCCAAGAAAACACCTTTGGGAAAACCGTGAGGGAAAACACCTTGGACAGAACACTGGTCCATTACAAATCACACTCACATTCATGCACACGATAGGGGTAAGTTGGCCTAAACTGATTATTTTTCCTTTTTTGGAGTGGAGGTGGATGGAAGCCACGTGAAACCCGTACAGATACAGGAACTCTGTATACAACTCTACCGAGACAATAGGTCAGGGACGAACCCGACACCCTGGGTCTGGAGACCAATAAAGCAATTTACTGTTCCTGACAAAACAAGTCCACAAAAGGCATGCGGTTTATCTGGTTAACTATTTTTTTCGACGAAAATGTCAGATAAACCGTTAAAACACAGAGGTCATGATTTCGAAATAATCATCCAAGATAACCTGAGCTTTTAAAATGTTTTGAATTTAGGACTACTTAGCAAACAGAGGTCATTAGCAAAGCAAAACAGATTGTCCATGACATTTGAAACACACACATACACACACACACACCCACACACACACACACACACACACACACACACACACACACACATACAGATAGCTAGGCTCCAGTTTGAGGCGGCTGCATGAAATTATCACGGGTCTGCAGCAGACGTGAGCGTGGCGCTCGTACCGTCCGACTCGGCCAAATGGGAAACAAACTAATAAAAGACGTTTGTGTTTCCTTTTCAGTACAAACACTTGGCACACTGCAATGGAGACGTTTAGTACAACACCGCTTTCTTGATCTGGTCCAGAGTTCCGTCGAGCCAATTAACTCTCGGCTTTTCTCACTGTAACAGGAAACACACAATGCACTCGTACCCTGGAAACCCAGGCGATCGGACACCTTTGTTGTTCCATCAACGGACAGAAATTAGTCATTCAGTGTTTGTCCACATGCGTGATTCAGATAAAGAGGTGGCATTTTGTGGGACGCGGGACTCGTCACTTTATTATGCTTTCATCTTTCCAGTCTCTGTGATCCTAATGCTGGTGTTCCAGCTCCAAAACGTCTAAATTGCACGGAAACAAAAGACGACATGATGTTCCAAAACGTCACACAAGTCTCAAGTACATCAATCAGGTCGGGCTGCTGCAGTCTCGACTTTCATAGGGAAACACCACGGCTGTAATGCCTGTAGCGTTCCAAAAAGTCTACACACTAGAGATGATTTAATCAACTTTGCAATGTAATCGATCTTTTGATGGTTTTCAATTCTGAAGTGATTCACAACTATTTAAATTATTTAGATAAATCTACAAACTCTCCAAAAATATTCCTCAAAAATATACCACTTCTTCTTTTGGAATTCATATGCGGCTGGTGCAATACCACCACCTACTGGATTGGAGGGTGATGCATAACATTTGGTGGAAAAGAATATTATTGCTCTATATAAGACGTGACATTTAAACAATCAACAATACAGCATTTCAAAAAAAAAAAAAAAAAAGGGATGTTCAAGTCAAATCAGGACTTTTGATTGTGCAGAATAAGAGTAAAAAACGTCCCTTATTTCTCTTTATAATCCCCTGCTACACTATTGCACTTATTCCAGTGTTTCACGAGTGCTTGGATACCATCAAGGTACTGAAACTTTTATCAGCATGTTGAAACCATGAAACGATGGCCTCCCAGGAACTCCCTTACACTTGGAAACATCTTATAGTGAGGTCAGGACTGTATGGGGGATGTGACAATAACTTCCAACTGAGTTCCTAGGAGTTCTAGTTCCAGATGCGTCTCTTCCACAAGTTGATGACAAGTTATCAAGGATCAAGGACTGTATATGGGAGTGACTATAGCAGGCTCTGAGCGTGAGCGTGGCTCGTACCGTCCGACTCGGCCGGGATTATCATTAACGGGCGTACGGCGTTTGTTAAAATGTTTGCACCATTCAAATGTTTTACTGTGCTTGTTTTACGCCTTCATTTCCGAGACTTTTCATCACATGTCCCAGTTTGACTTGAACACCCATCATTACATTGAAAATTCAAACGTATCAACAATCTGACTATGATTTAGAGCTCTAACACACACTGCTTTAACATTAAATGTGTAGGATTTTGGGTGCAACACTGTAACGTTAGCAGGGATTTTTTTCATACCTACTGTATACCACAGCGATGGCGCTTATACTCTTAATCCTGATTGGTACGTTTTCAAAGCTCCTCCTACAGTCAGATCAAACACTCTGTGTGCTAACCACATCTGGAAACAAGTCCTCTTCTAAAAAAGCAAACCTCAATATTTTTTCCCCATTATTTCACTCAAAATGAACCACTTTGAAAACAATTTTTTTTTCTTTTGTGCATTTGTGAAACTTTCAACCCGTACAAACCGCGCGTCTTCTCCACACAGAGGTAATTACAGGAGTGTTTCATCGGCGCCTATAAGCTGCCCAGCTGTCCACAGAAGACGAACTCAACCTCGCTTCTCTGATCCGCTCTCCAGAAATGTATTTTGTGCTTGAGTGAATTAGGTGATCATTTTTTTTTTTTTTTTTTTTTATCTGCGCCCGTGGCTTCCGGAGTCTGCTCCGAGGAAATTGGAGGGCGGAAAGAAGTTTAACATTTATCGCATGCCGAGGTTAATCTCTTGAAATGTTGGGATTTTGTCGGAGGGAAAGTGGCAAATCCGTGCCGCACTCCTGTGGAATTACAGTCACATTTCCAAGCATCTCTCTCTCTCTCTCTCTCTCTCTTTCTCTTTTTAGAGTTCTGGAAATTGCTGTAATTTCACCTTGCAACAGAAAATATATAATCTCCCATTAATAAGCACTAAACCATTTCAGAACCAATGGACAGGTGAAAATAGGCTTTCAGTGGCACCATCACTGTGTACAAACTGCATAGATCTGTGTGTGTGTGTGTGTGTGTGTGTGTGTTCCAGGTACTTAATAACATTGCGAAATGTAAAGTGCCATCATCATTATTTGTACTCGTTCTCCTCTCACTACTCCCGCCGTCTTTCCTGTAAGTGTGTACGAGGATGAGAAAGCCCTGTCTTCTGTGTACACATCCTTTTAACGGTCACTTGAGCCAGTTCAGACAAAATCTCTCTCTCTCTCTCTCTCTCTCTCTCAAACGCTTCACTCAACCATTTCTTAAGAGCATTATACTCTTTGGGAAATAGCTTCTCGCTGCTATCCAAAAGCAGACCCAGACATCTGTGTGTGTGTGTGTGTGTGTGGGACAAGTTGAGCTCTATTCATCCCGACTCCAAGCGACAGATATGAAGTAAAATGGAACAAACAGACTCGAAGTGAAAAACAGCTCAGTGCAGGTCTCACAGCTCGACACGAGCTCGATTGAGTCTGGGACACTGGGACCGCATGAATCAACAACTAATACCGAGTGCTATATGGACAGTCAAGTGCATCACCCAGAAAGTCCATCACCTGGACGAAGAGGGACTCGTTCCTTCCCGGCATTCCTCTAGTACAAACGTATCGAAATTACAGCATCAGTTCCTAGACGATGCAGAACACTGCCAGAAGAGGCTTTACTACTGATCCTGCTGCTAATCGAATCGAATTGGATCGACGGTCTACCACAGCTCTAACCGTCATGTATCCTCATGAGTGCTGATATTTTGTTTTGTGTTGCAGCGTGCAGTGACATTTTATTTCAGGCAAGTTATCTGCAGGAATAAAAATACGGCGCATAATTGCATCAAAAAGACACAGCCTAAGTCTTCTGGCTAACAATCGGTATGTGTCAAATACCTTTATAATGCAGCTTTACTTTCAGTAGCAATGATAATCCCAACAAACAAATCCTTCACTTGAATCTTGAGAAATTGCACGAACAAGCATTTCTTATTGACGAACTGACAGACAGACAGACAGACAGACAGACAGACAGATGATCAGTTCCTGAATGTCCAAAAACAACTAATCAGTTCATCGCTTTCCTTTTACATTAACGGCATTTAGTAGATGGGTTTATCCAGTGTGACCTACAGAAGCTTTAAAAGTCTTTATAACAAAATACACCATTGTACTGGTTAACTAAGTATGACAGTTGTTTAAATCGAACCAGGATTTGCAATGAAATGAAGCGTAAAAATGATTGACATTTACAGAAGTTTAGGTCAAGCCTTTATTCATCACATATACATTACTGCACAGTGAAATTCTTTCTTTTGCATATCCGCAGGCTCAGCCATGATACAGCACCCCAGGAGCAGACAGGGTTAAGGGCCTTGCTCAAGGGCCCAACAGTGGCAACCTGGTCGAGCTGGGGTTGTAAATAATCAGCGAATGGAACGCCCTATCTTTGAACATCGACCATTCATTCACCAACACCACTTGCACATCAAAGGAACTCGGGTAGCTGGGGGTTACTGTACAATCCTGACCTCGCTCCAAGCCCTTTCCATTTCATGTTTGGCTTATTAAAGGAGCTCCTGGGAGGCCGGCGTTTCAGAGAAGAAGCAGGCAGTCTGATCACGGCTCTGGTGTACTGAGAAAACTTTCTACCTTGATGGTATCCAAGCACTAGTGAAACACTAGGATAAGTGCATTAGTGTAGCGGTGGATTATATAGAGAAATAAAGGGAGTTTTAACTCTCATAACTGTGTTCTGTTATTCCGAACAATCAATCAAGTCCAGGTTTGACTTGTTTAGTATTTGTTGACGATGTGGAGCTCCAGTCAGTCATCGCTCATAAACAGCCAGTGACTCAGCATTTTGAACATCTAGGTCATGAATTCCATTCCATTCCACCACCTACAAGTAGAACAGCGTCTTGATGCATGCCTTCCTCGTACCCTGAGACATCAGACACGGCGGGACCAGTCGAGCGGTGCTCGGGGATCAGACCGAGCATGACATGAAAGAAGCGTGAAGGTAAGTGTGTGCTGGTCTGTTTTTTTTTTTTTTTTTTTTAGCTTTGCAGGCAAGCATCTGCGTTTTAAATCTGATGCTGAGAGCTACAGGAAACCCATGGAGGGAGCAAAGCAATAGGGTGGTGTAGTAGAACTAGAAAAGTTTGAAACCAAGTCGTGCAGCTGCCGTCTGGAACAGCTCCAGAGGTCGGATTGCGTTCACCTGCCAGGAACGAGTTGCAGTAGTCTCAAGATGACAAAGGATTGAACGAGCATCTGTGTAGCCTCTGTGGATATGATTTACATGGAATGATGAAGCCATAAATATCCTATAAACATTCAACCACTGACAAGACAAACAGCTGGGGAGACAACGTGAAAAGCGGCCAAAGAAAGAGACCTCTAGAGAGGAAATCAAACCGAGGGGTGTGGTGAATCCGGTAGCTAAGGTTCTACGTAAGTTGTTGATTTGTGGAGCTGAGGATCCAGGTTCGAGCCCCACTGTGGGTGGGTTACCACACTTCATATTACCCACCCAGTGCATACAGTGCTGGTCCCAAGTCTGGTTAGAAAAATGGGAAGGTTGCATCAGGAAGGGCGTCTGGTGTAAAACCTGTGCCAAGTTGTGTGTGGAGCGGAAGGTCCGCCGTGGCGACCCCTTGGTGGGAACAGCCAAAAGAAGGTCTAGACAGGAAATAAACCATCAGAGAAATCTTAATGCTTATTCGTTCAATAATCTCCTCTTTATTAGTGCACCACCGGATCAACCCGTTGTTGATTATTTTCCCATTAGTGCATGACACTCCGTGCCATTTGTTATACACCAACACATGCTCACCCTCACACACACACACACACATTATCCTACTGAACATAAGATCAATGTGTTTTAATGGACTTGTTGATATTAAAATGATCATTTTAAAGAGTAAATGAAGAGTTTAAGTTAATGAAGTGTATACAGATCACATTTACACAGATACAAACATTTCTACATATCCATGGGTACAAATACCTCGCATGCTTATACAGTACATCTTCAACTTTCATTTTCAGATTACTCAGGGCGAGAGGAAGACAATATGCATAAAACGCGACTGCATCGCGTCTCGTTAGGACATAATTACATTAGCAGATGTAACGATGGTGTAAAGTAAAGCTTTATAAATGTTCAGTTCTCCCTTTTTAATGAGTCATAAGGAATATTCCAGTCTGAAACGCCATTAGAGACGACATACATTCATTAAAGTCACACAGTCGGAGTGTGCTAATCGTATTTGCGATATCACTGGCTACATTAACATGAACAATGTTTCTTTAATATGACTGAGATCATTATGATTATAGATTCCAGCTTAAGTGTTTACATGGACGCTGATCTAATAACATGTGTTTACATTTAATAAGGATCTTTTTTAGTTGTGGTTCTTCTCGCTGTGAAGCATTTAATCAGATGGAAACATAACTGAAAAAAAAAGGAAGAAGAAGACGAGTTTTTTTTCCCCTTAGTTTTGAGGTTAAGCTATTTACCATGTATTGTAATAAATTCCACCTTCCACGCTATGATTGGTTGCAAGAATTCTGTGATTGGTTGCAGGATTTATTATCAATCAGTGCTCCTTCCTCAGCCCGAGACGCAGTGCGTGAACATTAACGCAGGTGGGAGAGAGAATTGTTCTCATCGAGCAAAATTTCCTACCAAACTTGTTACATCATCTAACATGCGGAGAAAGAATATATTTATTCCAACAATGGTTAATATTTACATACTAAACGTGGTGGTGTAGTGGGTAACCTCACCTAGGTTCAAGGGTTCGATTCCCACCACAGCGTTTGTGTAGAGTTTGGATTTTCTCCCTGTCCTTAATGGGTGTCCTTTGTGTACTCCTGTTTCCCCCCACATGCAGGACAGGCACTTCCAAATTGCCTATAGTGAGTGTGTGCTTGTGTGTCTTTTACTGGACTGGCACCCCATTCAGGGTAGACCCCGGACTCATACCCAGAGTCCTCTGGGATCCCATGACCCTCTACATTCATTCATCGTCTCTACCGATTACCCTGTGTACAGAGTCGTGGGGGTCCTGGAGCCTATCCCAGGAGACTTAGGGCACGAGGCGGGGTACATCCTGGACAGGGTGCCAATCAGTCTAATCCTGTGAGAAGAAACTGGGGAACCTTGGAAAACTCACCAAGCATGGGGAGAACATGCAAACTCCATGCACACAGACCTGAGGTGGGAATCGAACCCAGACCCCCCTGGAAGTGCACGAGGACAGTGCTACACCACTACACCACTGTGACCCTGTATAGGATGAGAGGTATAGAAAAAGATTTAATAAGTGAACAGGTTATTACACCTCTCATCCCCGTTGGAAATTCATTCCATTCTGTCCGGATTCTGTCAGACAGTTCAAACTGAGGTGTTTACAGAATACAGTTTTATTCCACTCACTTCCAGAAGTGATTTAAAGAAGAGGTTTATACAGTATCAATGTCCTTGTTTTAACAAGTTATGGTTTCTATAGTAACAGCTGTGGTTTTAACAACTGTTTAATTGTTGATTAGGTCAAGGAGGAAGTTTTTAGAGTCAGTGTTGCTTAATTTTATCTTATTATTACGTCTAGAAAATTAAAGATAGACTGGTGAGGATACGACTGTTTACAGCTGCTATAACGTACAAGTGGCAACAGGAACCTTAAACATTGAAAACTTTGGACACCCCTTATTACTGCATGGTATTTTCTGACTTGTATTTCATTCTACACTATGAAACAATACTGAAGGCGTCCAAAATATACAATAATCACCTTTGAACAGTTGATATTGAGATGTCTCTCCTACTTCTGCACTGTAAATCCTTCATAACGGCTTTAGTCTGAGGTGCTGGTTGTTAATGAGTGATTTCTGTGGCAGGTAACTTTGACATAACTTCTCCTCTGCAGCAGAGATACGTTTTGCTCTTGTTTTCCTGGGAAGGTCTTCATGAGAGCCAGTTTCATCTTGATGGGTTTTGCAAATGCATTTGACACAATACCGTTCTTGCAAGAACTGGTCTTGAACAGCTGACCTTCATGTCTTAACATAACAACTGACTGTTGCTGTTGCTATTCGTTCATTCATTTATTTATCAACTACTGTATACCTCCTCTTTATCCTGTATTCAGGGTCGCGGGGGGGTCTGGAGCCGATCCCAAGAGACTTTGAGCACAAGACGTAGTACACCCAGCCAATCCATCCCAGGACACACACACTCATTCTCATGCTACGGGCAATTTGGGAACGCCAATTACCCTAATCTGCTAATGTCTTTGGACTGTGGGAGGAAACCGGAGTACCCGCAGAAAACCAACCAAGCATGTGCAAACCGGCCCCGAGGCGGGAATCGAACCCGGACCCTGAAGGTGCAAGGCCACTTGTTCTTGTTATGTACTGTAATTACAAAAAAAATAAAAATCCAGTATTGTTCTAGAATGTAGAAAATACATCCTCACCTGTGTCCAAACTTTTGACTGGTACTGTATAATTGTTTAAAAAAAAAAAAGCATGATGTGTTGTTTATTAATCAAATTAATTAATATTTTTTTTTATTGATTAATTATTGTCTAATGGCCCGTGTGCAAGTAAGACACGTAAAACGCTTCAGGGTGCTTCGGGGTTATTCCAGTGCTTCGCTTGTGGACACATCACACCACCTTGCTGTTGATTCATTTCCCATCGCAGCGTGACACGTCATGTTTTATTCCTCACACACAGTACACACGCTGAGTTCTCTCATTACAACATTTGTGTCATCGTTCTTTTGTTTGGGGATTAGTGAACAGTACGAGTGGCAAAAAAACAGGGTGTTTTCTAGAATATTCCGGAAGCAGTCACACACACACACACACACACTTACACACAGCCTCCACCCACCCTCCACCACCCTCATCAAGCCTTCCCTTTTAATTTCCCGTTAATGAGCTTTATTAAATTACAAATGTACTTCACACATTTTAACAAAAGCTGAAATTGGCACGGCTCTGCGGGGAATGTTTTTTTTTTAAATTTTTTTATACAAATGTGGTGAGAGAGAGAGAGAGAGAGAGAGCGAGAGAGAGAGAGAAAACTGGAGGAAGCTGTAGAACCCGAAACCGGAGGAAGTCATTTGGCGTGACACGGCGTAACACAGCGCGAAGGCTTAGTAGCGGAAAAACAGGGCTAATGCTGAGAGATAACTCACTAAATGAGTGTGATGTGACACAATTAATTACTCCGGTTTTATGATGTGTGCAAGTGTGTGTTAATGTGTGTGTGACAGGACCAGAGGGTATGCGCATGTGTGTGTGTGTGTGTGTGTGTGTCTCGTTCTCTATGAAGTAGCGAGAAGCAGGAATAAGGGGTGTCGCTGCAAGTGACAAATGCTAACGCTGAAGCGTAGCTCTGACATGGAGCACACACACACACACACGCACACACACACGTAGACCCAGTCACTGGCTTCATAATAAGCTTGAGTAGAAAACATAATCTCAGAGATGGGAAATGGGGAATAGTGCAACAGTGAGACGAGACGCTTGCCAAGCTGCCGCAGATCCCACAGCAGGTATCCATGCCAGTTCATTCATGTCACAGTCGTTTTCTTCTGATTGGATACGAACTGACACACACACACACATACTCAGCTAGTCGGTGCTCGCGGGATCATGATGGATAGATCTCTAAGTTCTCTTGACTGAATGAGGGTCAGGATGGACAGAGGAAGAGGAGAAAACCTTGCCATGCAATCCAGTCACACATCGTTAGAAGGTCTGCATTTTGAAGGTGTACGTGTTCATGCGTAAAAAAAACAAACAGGATTTAATACTTTACTAACACACACACACACACAGACGCACACATCTTTCCTTCAAAAGCCTGCTGACGGCTGGAGTTCTGCTGACGGGCTGCAGGCAGACGTGCCACGTGCACAGCGAATGAAACATGTCTTCCTGTCAAGAGCCGTACTCTGTAAATGGATGTCCCTGCAATCTTGCCATCAGCACCCTATTTCTTCTAAAAGCAGGGGAAAAAAAAGCAAAAGGCAGATAAAAACTTCAGGGGAAAAAAAAAAAAAAAAAAAAGCTTGTATTATAAAGAGTTGCACATTATACAAATTTGCATATACAGATTTCCTGCCAGGACACCAGGAGAGTGTTTAGAGCACCGGCAATTCAGACACTTTATCTCAGGGTGATGGACAGCCTCAGTCTTTCAGTCCTGTCCTCGTGATCGCTTATCAGAGACAGATTTTGATAACGTCGCAATCGAGTTTTCACATCCAGGATGTCGACGTCGGTCTTCATTTAACTCAGTGATTTGCACCAGTTACTGAATATCTCTGATTCTGCGCTTGATTCTGATCGGTGAAAAGGTAGTTGATTCCGGGTGTTGATGTACAGCCGATCAGCCATGACGTTACAATGCAAACCATTAAGCCCAGTATTCTGTAGGTTCCACTTAGGGGAAGCTCTGGTCCTTACACAAGACCTCTGGGGGTGTGCTGGGAGTCTGGCACCAGATGTCCCTGTTAACTTAAATGTGTCTTGTCCCAGTTAGCTGGTTAATTAGGTCTCTAAGTTAGATAGTTTTGTTAATTTATGTTGTAAATTTATGTTGCATGTAGCACCTTGGTCCTGGAGGAACGTTTCACTGTGTACTAACTGTGTATGGTTGAATAGACTACTTGACTTGACTTGAGATGGTTGGCAGTGGATCCTTTCGGTGGGGCGTCCGTGGATCAGAACTTGTTTGATCCTTTGGATTGTGATCTGGAGAGTTTGGTAGCCGGGTTGGCGGCGTTGGGGTCTTTGACTGCTGGTCCCAATGCATGATGAGCTGTGTGTTCTGGTGCCTTTCTATCACCACCTGCATTGATTTTATTTTTTTGGCAATTCGAGCCAAGTTGGCGTTTTTTTGTGGGATTGAACTGGACGGCCTTTGGTCTAGGCTTTGGTCCTCACGGCCATGGATGAGCCTTGGTTGCCCAGGATCTGCCTATTTAATGGTATATAGCTGATAATCAATATTAAGTCTTAATGTTTTGCAATGTTAATGCTATGGTTGATGGGTATATATCGATTCTCATGTTCTAATACTAAATAATCATAAGAAATGACGGCATTGCGCACAGAGCCACTTCAGCTGGGGTCGTCATTCATGGACGTACGGCCTTCTTTAAAACATTTGCACCGTTCGAATGTTTGACTGCGGCAAAGAATCTCATCACCGTACCGTGCTTGAAGTCTTCTGTAAATATAAATCGTTTTTGTGCCTCTTTACACATGAGAAATTCCATCAAAATTCCAGGTTTGATTTAAACGCCCCTACTTGGGTAAGGAGTCTCCAGTGTCAGAACTTCAATCCAAGTGAAGTTATCGCAATATCGAGGACGCCTAAATGGAGCTGCTGTACCGGAAGTGATACATTTTTATTAAATGTGACTATTAATGGATAAAAAGTATAACATGTTGATAAATTGTAATTTCTGTGCTATAAGAGGAGGAAAGACTCTTCAGGACATGCTGTCAGTGGAGGCTTCATCCCTTCACCCTGTCATTGATTATCTTTCTGCAACAGCACGTCTCCATGTGTTTAATTCCTTACATGAGAATTATCTTTTGTGCGTGTGTGTGTGTGTGTGTGTGTGAGAAAGAGAGCGAGCAACAGGGTGTCACACTGAAGGCAACAGAGAGGAAAAGCACTCTTGAGGGGCCTGAGTAGGCGCTCAGGCGGATCAGACAGAGAAACATGGCGGGAGAGAAAGAAGCCTCTCCGACTGCGTTATTGATCTCCGTTTTCGCAGGAGGCTTTGACCGAGACAAACACGACGGAAAAGCCCCAAAGGTGATCATTACTAGCGGACGCCACTGTCAGGAAACATTAGGGGAGAAACTGGGCTCGGCAACGAAAGAGGAAGCGCGGGTCTGCGAAGGCTCCGCGGTCTTTCCTCGGGATATCACCTTCAAATCAATAGATGCTACTACGATTCTCGAATCAGGCTGAAGACCAACAGATTGCACTTGAAAGAGAAAGCCTGAGTAGACATGCGGTGATGAGAGCTGGTGCCCGGGTATACACTCGTCTTCACTATTGATCAGGTTTTCGACTGTGTCCGTCCTGTAGATCAATGACATGACGACATGTAGTATATCTGTAACTAATCAGACTGAATGAATCGTCATATCTCTGTTAGACATCATGATAAAGAGAGGAGGAAAAAAAAAGGAGGTGAAAATGCCTTAAAGGTCTTGTATTTTACTATTTCCTTTACTATGTTTCAGAACTTCCCCAAAATGTGTGTGTGTGTGTGTGTGAGTGTGCTAATGCCAAAGATGAAATACTCTTACTCATCGTCTATACCGCTTTATTCTGTATACAGGCTCGTGGCGGGCCTGGAGCCTATCCCAGGAGACTTAGAGCATGAGGAGGGGTACAGTACACCCTGGACAGGGTGCCAACCCATCGCAGGGCACACACATACTTATTCATACACTACGGGTAATTTGGCCTAATCTGCATGTCTTTGAACTGTGGGAGGAAACCGGAGAACCCGGAGGAAACCCACCAAGCACAACGAGAACATGCACACAGAGGCGGGAATCGAACCTGGACCCTGAAGGTGGAAGGCGACTTTATTTACATGCCGTTTCTAAATGTTTAGCTTGTTTTTATAAGCAAAACTATAATTATAGCGTTGGAAATTAGAAATATTTGTAATATTTTTGGGTTGCTGGAATGGATTATTCCCATTTACATTATTCGGATCAGATTTAATTCGTATGCCGAGGTACCACTGTGAAATATTTATTTTACTCATGCCATATAAAAATGCTGAAGTTTTGTTTGCACGCACCCGTCATGATTGATCGTCAAGTCTTCTATAAGGCCGAATACCATCAGCTCTTATAGCAGTCCGTGCTACAGTTCAATCAGGGCCACGCAGCGGATGCATCACATGAACGAACGGTGAAGATTTCCGTGAGAAGATGTTCATTTAACATTTTAAGATGCAGCCTCAGCGGCAGAGCTTTGTCACAATCAGGCATAAAGTTTTTAAAAGATTCTAAGGTTTGCCAAATGGGAACACATTCAGGACAAAAGCGACTCCTGCAGCGGTTTGTGGTTTCTCAGGAACATGACAAGCTGTGTTTTTGTTTGTCTCGAATGGAAAAAAAAAAACAGAGCTTAGCGAAGGAACGACTGGCGACAATCTTGAGATGATGACACCATCCTGGCAACGGAGAAACGTGTGGGTTCATTCTCTCCTCTTCATCTCCAGCGCTAGTCTGAAGCCTGATCTCGCCGGGCTGGCCGTATCTGATTGATGGTAAGCGCCTCAATTATGCACATGCCTGGCTAATCACATGGCAAGGAGGCCGGTCTGATATCGATTATCTTCCAGTTGAGAGGAGAAAAAACGGGAAAAGAAATTGTGCTTAGATGTCAAGCCGAGTGCTTTCATTGCTGTCCTCCCTTTCTCTCTCTCTCTCAGGGATAAGGGGCAGATTAAAGGAGGTCCTATTAGGGAAGGAGCAGGAGCCGTTGGCAGAGTGTTATTAGCAAGACCACTGCTTTGTTAAGTATCTGTCCTAGTGTGTTGGATCTGTACAGGTAGGCATCTTTAATTTTTTCTCTGAAATGGGGCTCCACTCCACTAACAATAATCTGCTCCCTCCAGGATGAGCATTAATACCTTAATTTGATCACCACGCTGACTTCTGACCTTTGTGCAATTTTTTCTAAGGACAGAGAATGTAAAAACTTAATCAGCGTCACACACTCATAGCTCTCAACTTTGTCGCATATTGTCGACAGACAATAGAGATTGGCTAGTCTCACTGTGATTAACATGAAAGGGAAAGTAATGTCATCCTGCATGCACAGTCAATTATGGTAGACCTGGGTACTCGTCCAAAGACGCCTGTTGTATTGTCAGGATTCAAACCTTGCAAAACATTATAAAAAAATTTGATATTGTGGCCTGAGATGGGTTTTAGATTATTTAAAAAAAGAGGGATTTTTTTTAGGCATTACAAAGACTAAATGACATCCTGATCACAAAATCACACAATTACAGATGCCAAGGTCATTGCTGGGTACTCTGGACCACTGAGTATAAACACAAAAAAAAAGGAGAGAGGGAGAGAGGGAGACGGAGAGAGTTACATAGCTGCATGTCTAAGGTCACTAGGACTAAATGTAGCATGAAGTCTGCAGGGACTCACGACTAATGTGTCCAACCCTGTGTCCTTGTAAAGCACATTTTAACAACAGAAATACATTGCTTCCTTCTCCTTGGGCAGAGAATTCTCATTTCTCTTCATCCCAGTGTGTATTTGACTTTCCACTTACCAAATTCCCACTTAGTCAGCAGTGCAAATAACACACTAGAACAGCATAACAGGGTTAAACACGTGACGCGTGAGGTTCAGGATGCTGCAGAGTCAACCGATTATGCAATTTAATAAATCTTTTGTTGTTCGTTTCTTTTAATTCACTCATCAGGAGTTTTCTATCCAGAATCGATTCACGCTTTTTAACGTATTTAGATAAACTTACAAAAGTTAAATGATCTTTGAAAAATATGGCATAGTTTTAGCAGAAAGTACAAACGCATGCTTTGCAAGATACTCATATTTTGCAAAAGTATTGCTTCTTCTTCTTTTATGGGTTTATTGGCTGTTAGTACTAGAGATGGGAATCACCAGGGACCCTCTTGTAAAAAATTACAAATATTTTTTGTAAATATTCATACACATTTATATTTTTATCAGATGAAAAGAAACACATTTGCTGAATACAATTTCATGCCCTTTGATGTCTGTAGTGTCCATAACTTTTTTAAATTCAAAATTTTCAACGATCTTAACCGTCATTCAAATGAAACTCAGCCAATTTAGATGCACATGAAAAGACATAAACCTGAAAAAGTGTATTATTATAAAATGTAAAATTGTTAAGATATTGCAACATGAACTTGACATGGTTACAGACACCAACCATGATTTTTAAGCTTTTCCAAAAACCGGAATGCTTTAATTTTTGCTTTAAGCAATCATTTTTACAGGTCATATGCTTCTAGAAGATTACACCAATTTTAATATCAATACACTAAATAATATCATTTGCATTAAAAATTATTACTGCTTGAAGCGAGACAGGATAACGCTGAAAAATGTCCATTTTTGGAGCACATATAAAACCATCTCTCCAAAACAGCTTAAGTTAGCAATTTGAAATTTTAAGGAAGCAAGATTGGTCATAAACTTTGTTGAATAAACTTTAGAAGTAGCTTCTTTGGCACACACAATTTCTGTATTACATGTATAACATAACATAAAAAAAAAAAAAAAATGTAAAAAATCAGCACTGATACTGTGTTTTGGACGATTCTCAAAGTATCAAAGTATCACATTTTTATAAATATACCGATGAATCCTTTATTTTTCAGATTTTATTACTATTAGAGCACACCCACCTGAAATATTACAGGAAAGTTAATAGATACATTTTAAAAATATATCTATTTTAAAAAATCAATTTTGACGTCAATGTGGCAAATCTTGAATCTCAATATGTACCCTAATCAATTTTTGATCCCCCCCATCTCTAGTTAGTGCGACACCATCACCTACTGAACTGGATTGTGGAGCAGAAGGAAAAAAAAAAAAGATAATCGCTTTGACGTTTAAGCAATCAAGAGACGTTGAAGCAAATGAGTTACAAAGCATTTCAATGTGTATTAGACACTTTTAGTCCTTTTTCTCATTTCAAAACCTGTAAGAAATATCAGACAACAAACATTAGTGCTATTGAATCAGACTGAATTGAGTCGAATCAACAGTCTATTCATGATTCACGGATCTAATAAGCTTCCCTGGAATTTTTCTGTCAAAAGCAACGCTTTTAACATTATTGATGGCATTCTTCTCCATGCTAATCACATATTAGCTTAAGAAACACTGAAATATTCATACTTTTCTATCTTTATGTCTATAATTAGCTTTTAATGCTCTAAGCAGAAGCAATAAGAAGCTTAATACACAAACACACACTCAAAAACAGCGATCTGGCATGGTGTCGTTTTTATATATTGATATTATGTTTGTTTGTTTTAACTAAAATAAATTAAGTTTGTAATGTACATAATTCAAATTTAAGTGGTTAAACCTAAACAAACCAATTTGTATCATTTAGCGTTATTTATTTTTCCTTTAACTTACATATTTTACTCAAATAAAAATTCTGCCCTTGATTTAAATATGTTGATACTTGAATATTTTTTTTTTCCAGTATACACACACACACACTCATACACCTCACGCCAAGGAAAGTCCAGAACTGCACAACCTTTATTCAAGTACGAAGCTCTATTCATCAACTTATTTGTGTCTTGCCTATTAATCAAAATAACATTTTCGGCCTCTAAATGTTAATAATCACGAACGTCTGTAATTAATGTGCCCCATTTAGCGGAAGAACTGTTGACACAGAACAGAGCGTTTCTAGTTATTAAAATGGCTATTCGGCAAACGAGCGCTTGCTGAGTGTCCTTGCGAACGACGCGCCACTCACAAAGCTGGTCTAATCACAGGCACTTCAAGGTAATTCGCAGTGTCTGAAATGAAGCCCCTAATCCCTATTTCCTGTAAACTCTTGGCAAAGTGCATTAGGGGCTTTGTGCTCCGGTGAGGCTACATTGATTAGACACTAAACTACTGAAGAGCATTGTGGGATGTTAGGACACCAGATATTCTTTCTATTATGTTTACGGACATGACTAACGCTACATTTCTTTACCATCAGATTTATATCAATCGACATATTCTAGTATTCTAGTATAAATATTCTATTTTCTAGTATTAGTATTCTAGTATTAATACTCTAGAATTACATATTCTAGTACATAACTTTTATACTAGAAACTCATTCATATGAAAAGCACAGACTCCATTCCATAGAGCTGGACGTATCCTTTGTGACATCACCCTTAGAGCGGTTTTGAGGCTCAACTGTGGGAAATCAGGTCGTTGCCATCTTGGCAGGAGCTGCGCCTGACTTAACCCCATTTAATGCATACAATAACGGGGGTGGAGCCTGGCTGTTGGTTGAAACACGTGCACTTACCTCAGTTACCACAAGCTAGCTATCTTAGCTTTAGCTTAGCTAAAATACTAAAAGTGCTAAAGTAAGTTTATATGCTAACTAGGACTGTAAACATTACCACATGTGATTCATCCAGAAATATTTATGTTTTTTTTTACACAAATTAATCCTATGATCAAGTGTGACCCTAATGGCTTCCCATAATTGCAGCGAAGTTACCCAGCCGTGTGTGAAAACGACACGTTTAACGCAGATAATAAGGTGTACTGAACATCAAGTTTCATTATAAAAAGCTTCTAAATAGAAGTTTGGATCAAAAACCAAAGTTGTGTGCTCGAGCTACCTCCAAGAAGAACTATTTTTACAAGTATACCAAAGATGTAAGACGTAGGAGTGGTGGAGTGGTGGCTCTAGCAGATAAGGCTCTAGATTTTTAATTGATTGACAGCAATAATGCTAACATTACTTCGCATTTAAATGAACTCCGTCACCCTCGATCTGCCCATTGTCCTGTATCAAATCGTACTGTATATTTCCTGTGGTAAGTTAAGCTACAATGATTCCAGTTAGCTCATTAGCTAAAGTGACACCTGCTAAACTAAAGTCTGACACCTGCAATGCAGCTGGAGTGGGTGGAGTTTCAAATCAGCCTCGTCCCTAAGTATGTATAATTTTATATTTATATAAGTTATAAAATTAATATTAACCGATGAGGTACATAAAATAATCACCCCCTTAGCTACGGAGACCAAACTTTTCTGTTTTCTGTTGTAAAGTTGGACATTTTAACATGGAGGTCTATGGGGATCTGCGATGAATTGGCACCCCGTCCAGGGTGTACCCCGCCTCATGCTTTTTATCTTTGCTTTGTTCTTCTTGTTCACCTTATGAGAGAAAAAAACGAAAGGCTGGTATGGAGTTTGAGCATTAACATATATAATGTAGCTATAATGTAAGTTGTTTCATTGATGGTCCACAACATGTAACATGTACATGTACATGTAACTACAATCGGAAAAAAAGCCTTAGTGTAACATCTTGTTCTTTTGGTAATTAAAAATAACCAAAAAAACAGCATCTCATTGCTGTAATATATGATAAATAAAACCTGTTGTTATAAGAAAATGATGAACTTTTTTTTTTTCACTTTTTTTGATTATTGATCGATAACAGCACATTCTATAGTTTTTTTTATTCCTTACATATACAGGTAGCACCTTCTTGTCACATACAGTACACACCTGAAAGAGGATCACAAGCAATACCAAAGTGACAGACTCAACAACACAAAGGCAAAGATAGTGACTTTAAAGATAGAACAGACTGCCGACTGTTCCCCGTTACCTCATGTGACTGAAGATTGTTTTGTCAGCGATTACACAATCGCAATGCATTTAACATCTGAACCACAGCAAAATAAAGCCATATTTAGAGCCTGTGATGAAAGCTGCCGACACACACTCACACGTACAAAAACACATGCCCTGGAACAAGACACACTAGCACATTGTCAGTGTGCTCCCATGGTACATTATGAAATACAGTGGAACCTTGGATTACGAGCATAATTCATTCTGGAAGCAGGCTCATATTTCAAAACACTCATAAACCAAAGTGAATTTTCCCATAAGAAATAATGGAAATTCTAATTATTCGTTCCACAGCCAAAAAAATTTATACATAAAAATTAACCTGCACTTTACCATTGTAAAAAAAGGTACAAATAAATCCTGACAGATAAGCGTTTCCATTTATGCGCGCAGGTGCTGTGTGTGTGTGTGTGTGTGTGTATGTGTGTGAAGCTGAAGTAAGAAGAAAGGAGGAATCAGACCCATCCCTCCCTCTTCTCATCTTACACAGAAACTCTTCTTCCTCTCTTATTTGAGTTTCACACACACACACACACACACACACACTTTCCACAAAATAAAATATGTTTTACACACATAGTATAAACACACATAGTAAACAGTGCACACGTGCACGGATGTTGATTATACCAGTAAGAGTATAAGACCCAGCGCACTAAGACCCAGCAGGGGAGACGATTACCCACAATTCCACAGCGCAAGAGAGAGAAAAAACATTGGCTCAGTTGTGATCATGTGATTCACAAAACAAGAAGCGCATGCGTGATACATGATACTTGGTACTCGTAAACCAAAACTTGTTCGTTTTCCAAGTCAAAATTTATTAAAAATCTTTGCTCGTTTTGCGGAACACTCATAAACCGTGTTACTCACAATCTGAGGTTTCACTGTATATATCTTTCATCATATGCATTCTCGTTCATAAAAAGCCGTGATTAAAAACCACAAGCCTTACAAGCAGGACAAACCAATAGAGAAGATGCCTTAATCACCAATTTGATAATGAACCATACACACACACATACACACACGCACCACATTAAAGCATGTTGAAACATCTAATTTGATACAAAAGATCGTCGAGGAAAAGAGAAATCAAAGACGCCTGAAGCAGGAAAAGACTACAGGGAGAGAAGTGGAGAGAGGGATATATAAAGTCCACTGAGTTCATCCATCACGCCGCTTTTTTCATGTGTGAAGAAAAAAAGGAGCAACAATTGGCAAAGCCAATATTTATTTTTTCTTCAAAAATGTAGCTCGTAAAAAAAAAAAAAACACTTTGTTCCAAGAAACTCTATGATCTATTCGCTGCCTGATGAAGTTCTTTGAACACATTTGTTTAAATTTCAAGAATGTTAAGCTGAATTAATCACTGCAGGATTTAAATATTTATTTCTTTAACAAGTTAACACAGGTCTCAGAGCTCCCCCAGTGTGTGTGTGTGTGTGTGTGTGTGTGTGTGTGTTTTAATGCCCCAGCTGAAATACCCCAGATATAATGCCTTTTCTATACCTCACTCCTCCTCCCAATGCGCCTTTTCATTGTCTATGTAAATGAGATACTGTTGAGCCACGCCCCTCCAGAGAACTGCAGAGCTGAGGAACGACCTTCTTATATGAGGTCACATTAGAGGGGAAATCTGATTGGCTTGTTTAAGCACTGGCCAATACAACACTCAAACATTAAACATATAATAAATAACCTTTATGTGGAAAATAGACATAACTAAGAAAAGCTTGTGAGCTTTTGGTTTGTTAAAAAAAAATGTTTAGATGTAAGTGGAACATGCAGATATGGATAAAGGCAGACATTTTATCGCAAAACATCATGTGAGATAAAACTACCAAAAAACATATACAAGCAGTCAAAAGTTTGGACACCACTTCTAATTCTATGGTCGTTTCTGATTTTTATCTCAATTCTTTGAACAGTGAGATGGTTCTGTTACTTCTGCTCTGTAAATAATGGTTCTAATCTGAGGGGCTGTTTGTTAATTGGTGATTTCTGAGGCTGGACCTTCTCCTCTGCAGCAGAGGTAACTTTCTGATCTTGCTTGTTTCATCATGGTGCTTGATGAGTTTTGCAAATGCACTTGACAATACTGTTCTTGCAAGAATCCAGAACAGCTGACCTTCATGTCCTAAAATAACAACTGACTGCTGTTGTTGTGGTAGTTACTTAAATACATAATGCCGTAAGTGTTATTTTACAGTTTTGAAAAAATCCAGTATTGTTGTAGGAGGTAGAAAATAAACCTTTGACTGGTGATGTATTTTATCGAACCTGATAACCTTTTATGCATTTTGCATAGGAGCTCTGAACTTTAACACCGAATTAACCTAGAAAAAATCTGAGTCTATTTTACTAAT
This sequence comes from Clarias laeviceps, assembly GCA_030014305.1. Taxonomy (NCBI): domain Eukaryota; kingdom Metazoa; phylum Chordata; class Actinopteri; order Siluriformes; family Clariidae; genus Clarias; species Clarias laeviceps. The sequence continues at coordinate 31,532,997 of JAQMYJ010000033.1, read as the reverse complement.
AAAAACAACTGATGAGTCAATCAGCATTCATACACACTACCGTTCAAAAGTTTGGGGTGACTTTCTAACTCCATGATGGTTCCTGATTTTTCTTTCTTTCGACATTGTAAAGGCTGAAGGCGTCCAAAAAATGCATTAATCTCCTTTGAACAGTTAATTGTGAGATGTTTCTGCTACT
>JAQMYJ010000033.1:31520161-31532719 GCA_030014305.1 Clarias laeviceps | reverse complement strand
GTAGAATGTAGAAAATAAATCACTAAACAAAAACAAAGAAATTTGCAAGTGACCCCAAACTTTTGAACGGTAATGTAAATGTTTTGAACTCCCTCATTCCGCTCTGCCTCTTCACTAATTTTCAATATTCTGGCCAGCAACACATTGTGTACTGGTTAGCACTGTTCTCACTGTGGCCTTGCACCTCTAGGATCGAGAGTTCGAGTTGCAGATTCTGGTGTGTGTGTGCGTGGAGTTTGCATGTTCTCCCTGTTCTCTCCTTATGTTACACAAACCTGTAGATCTGTTTAAAAAAATCCCAGCAGCCAACAGCTGAAATCAGTCATGCACACTGAGTAGTGTACGAGATCGTGATGATATAATGAGTTAGATTAGCTTTCAAACTGACTCTGCAAGCGGCCCAAACTATGCAATCAATTCGGTGTCACTGTAAAGAGATTAATTATTGGCAATTACCAAGCAGTTGAGAGCAGAATGCCTTTGCCTGAGGCGAAGTCATGATTGCATACATAACTGGGTTTAGGAGTGTGTCCTCTAACCAACAGTCAAATCAAACCACAGCTGATCTCCTCCAGCTAAAAAAAAACAGCTAGTTTAAATATCTAGTCAAATATTGGCCTAGAAGATTTACTGATATGTCTATGACAAAATGATTTGCATTTCAATTTATCTGTAACTGTTATTATTGGATCTTGTAATCACCCTGAACAATCCCAGATGCTCCATATGCTGGTTTATATGTATGACTGTAAGGTTTAGAAATAATTTTTGTGCAGATCTTTATCCCTGAAGACGACAAAGCTTACCGTTGTGTTTTAATTGTGTAATATAATAGAAGCTTACAAATTTTGACCTCCAGTTTATTTTTATTATGATTTTCCTCCAAAATTGTCTCCCTAATTCAGTCATGTCTAATTCTCATCTGCTGTGTTTGGACACTCCCACACCAGCGACAGCTACCAATCAGAGAGGGTGTAGGCTCACACGTGCTTCCTCCGGCACACGTCAAGCCACCGACCGTATCTTTTCAAACTGACACACCGTTAGCGCTGTCCGATCCGTTCGACTTGCGTGAGCTCACAGCCGCCCATGATTGGCTCGTGCCACTATGTTGTGGGAGTGAAAATGTGCCATCCCTGCCCCCTGAGAGGAGGGAGCGTGGGCACTGTTGGAGTCAGAAGGCTGTAGCATCATTCGAAATCAAACCCGCCATCTCCAAACTCGTGATAGTGGCGAGCACGCACTTCACCGCTGAACCATTCAGGAGCCTATTTTTATTCTTTATTTATCTCTAGAAAGTGCTTTATTCTAGTGTGCGGTAGAAATAAATGGGACACCAAAAAACACAGGTGGCAATGCTAATCACTATGACAACTTAACACATATTTTAAGTAAATAAATAAATAAACTATGATACATAATCCTAGCAAGCAACTGAACGTTTTATTTATGAGTATTACTTCTCAGTAAAAAAAATAAATAAAAATTGCATAGCTTTAAGATACTGTAAATTGAGGGAATGACTGTTCAGAGCTCTTATAATAAGCGACTAACACGACTGGGACGTGTTCCACTTTAACCCCGTCTTGTGCCCTGAGTCCTCTGGCATTGGCTCCAGGCCTCACACGACCCTGCATAGGATAAGCGGTATAGAGAATGAGTGAGCGACTGAGTGAACTATCCATCCATCCATCATCCATCCAATATCTATTCCACTTAAACTGTGTAGAGTCATAAGGGACCTGGAAATTATCTCAAGAAACTTTAGGCACAAGAGTCGCCCAAATCTGGTAGGGGTGGCAACCCATTACAGGGCACACACACTTTCACACACAAGGGCTGATTGGGAAACATCAATCAGCTTACCCAACCCATGTCTTTGGAATGTCGGAGGAAACCCATCTGCAATCTCCGGAAGTGGAAGATTCGAAGATCAGAAGCGAGATTCGAACCCCTGACCATGGAGGTGCGAGGCGACTACTAGCCACTAAACCACCGTACCACTTAAATATATATAAAAAAAAAAAAAGATGTTCTTTCTTAATAATTAATGATACTGATGCTAATGATAATGAAACTTATAATAATAAGAGAAATAAAACGAGCTGATGTTGATTATAAGCACACCATAGAATGCGTCACTCCTAACATAAGGTATTGTTTTTAATTAGAAGGATTCAGTAATGAAATTTTTTTTTTTTTTTTTTTTTTACACAAAATGGCAGGGTCACATACAGTAGTGACCTGTAGTAACTTTAAAATCGACTCTAAACCACAGGCTCGTTCAGCTACGGCAAGCATTTTTACACTGACAAAGAATAATACAATTACCAAAAATTTTTTTTTTTTTAAATTAAATACCATAGGAAAGAGGGCAAAACCCTCACATAACTAAGAACCAAGGAAATCTTAGACATCTCTGGCCAATTACCTTGTTAATTACAATCTATTGTCGACAGCTCCAAAAGAAGATCTGCTCGCTGATTATACGGCACATTTGTCCTCCAATCCCGAGCTTTAATCGGTAATTACTACCTGCAGCTGCACATCTTCAGCTTCACGGGTACAGCGGGGAGACAGACGCAGCTCGAAAGGTTTTCAGCTGTCACTCTTAGATAGCGAAGCTTTCTGTCTGTGTGTGTGTGTGTGTGTGTGCGGTCAGCAGGCCTCCTGCCTAAACAGTATCTTGCCTGAGCACTCGTCCTTACCTCGGCGAAACCCTCTTCCTGTTCATTAACATTACGGGCTATGAGTGAAAATGTCACGGCTCCCTCTTTAGAAAAGGAAGAAAAATTTGACTCCCAGGCAAAAAAAAAAAAAAAAAAAAGCTGCTTTCCCCCTCCATCTGTTCAGAGAGCGAGCTGTCAGCTGTGAGCAGTGTACAAAGTATTAAAAGACAGACAATCTGTGTGAGTAATAGTATCTCAGAAGCTATCCATTAGTGGTGCATCCTCGGTTTGTTCCCTACAGCTTTCAAGTGCTGCACACGATACGCTCTTTAACTGTCAGAAACAATTACGCCATCAGTGTTATCGGCTTTGTTTTGTTTTGAGGATTTCGGTTTCGTTCCAGGAGTCTTCATGCATGCACGCCTTTTCTTGGATCTTGTTAAATCATGCGTGTTACAGCAGAGTTAATAAGTTCATCGCATACTCGTCATTTAACCTCATAATCAGTTCAAAAGGGTGTGACTTACATGCGCTTATGCGCCTATGAAATACACCTCAAATAATATTTTTTTTCCCCATATCTCAAATGTTATCAAGTAATTTCACAAAAAAAAAGATAATAATAATTTTCGCTACCGGATCTGCGTCGTTACCGAATCCTTATCACGCATGTGCAGATGGCTCTGCCGTCTCGGACACGTAACTGCGGTATCTCCAACTGGACAAATTGACAATAAATCATCATACAGTAGTTTGACATAATTGGATTTCATTAATTTTTATCTGAGTAACCCTGACAAATAGAATTTAGTTCGTCTACTAACTTGGTCTAGTAAAATAATCTGAACTTGTAAAAAAAAAAATACAATATTACTAAATAGTACATGAAATTTGCATGTCTTTGATTGTGGACAATTAAGTTAAATTTGCTGGCTTGTATAATAGCCAATGAATGTATATTGTTTTTAAGCAGTGCATTGGTGTATGATCACACTTGTCACAAAAAATGAGGTTTAAAAAAAATCTAAATAATCATAAAGCATAGGGAAATTGTGATACATGAAAAAGGATATGAATGTATAGACAGATAGAGATAGAAAACTCAATTGTCCAGGTGGAGATACAGTAATCACGTGTCCAGGATGGCCGTGCCATCTGCGCATGCGTGACGCAGATTCGGTAGTGACGCAGATTCGGTAGTGACGCAGATTCGGTTGTGATAGTCATATCTGGTGGCTGCATGGTGGTGTAGTGGTTTGCACTGTTGCCTCGCACCTCCAAGGTCCGGGTTCGTTTTTCCGCCTCAGGGCCCGTGTACATGGGGTTTGCATATTTGGTGGGTTTCCTCCGGGTACTCCAGTTTTCTCCCATAGTACAAAGACAGATTACGCTAACCGCAGATTAGGCTAACTGGTCTTGCCAAACCGTAGTTTGTGAATGCGGGTTTGAATGTTGACCAGAGGTCCTACCACAATTGTGAAAATGGGAATAAATACAACGGTCACCACTGGCCTCCACCATCCCTAGTTGGACTACAGAGGTTCCTAGGTGGATGGATGGATAGATTGATAGAATCATATCTGCCAGGAACATTACTCCTCCATGCCTTTAGAGGGCACTCTCCCCAAACACTAGTTCTCTATTTCAACTACTATATAAATCACAAACTTTCATTGGTCTTTCCATTACCTTTATAAGGACATTTTGGTGTCTAACCCCCTTCCTTATTCTTTTGACCTCTCATTGGATTTTCCATTTTAATGTATTCTATATTGTCTTGTTTGCGCCTGCCTTGATTTCTGAGTTGTGGATTTGGGTATGTTATCACACTTCCAAGGGTCCTGTCTATTGCAGTGGTGATTTGTTAAGAATGGGAAAATAATAGGTCTGGGTCTTAAATCCCATAACACCATATGTGTAAGGTTGAAACACCACACAAAAGGCATGAATATAAAAAAAACAGGCCTGGATCATATGCCATGGGCTCTGTCTCAGATCAATGCTTATGGGTATGCCTATGACAGTAGCCAGTCCACCTACTAGCATGTACAGTATGGAGTATGGGAGGCTTGAATATATATATAAAATGATAGATGTACACAGGAAAGGTAGTTCCTTGGGCCCTGGAGCAGTGAGGGAATAAGTGACCTCTCCAAATGGTTCCACCAGCCAGCATTTATATGGTAAGTTGAATTTTAACCTTCAATTTAAAGGTCAATTTAACCTCTCTTGAAAAACTATGAAATATTGTGTGTGATATATGGCAGGTGTAAGGCTTTTGACCCTGAAGGTTTCCCCAGACAGAGTTTTGTTTGTTGTCCTTCTCTGCACCTGTATCCCCGGCGGTATGTCTTTGTTTCCTGATGGAAAAATCGATTGCTCCTGTTGGTCGTTCAATCCAAAACATTTGACCAAATGGAAGACTTCCAAAAAGTACAATTAGAAGAATATGGGGTACATGATTGGTGATGCTTAGGTTCAGATATGAGGATCTCATACTGTACGCTTTTATAAAATCTCTCTCTATGAAGATCCCTACTTGGATGTTGCTCCAAACATGTCACAGCTGGTAGACTGGCTGTACTTTATTACCCTTTGGTGTGAATGAGTGTGTAAATGTTTATGTACATCCAGGGCTTGTATCTAGTGCCCCAAGGACAAGCTTCAGTCCCCCATAACCAGAAAACAAAGTAAGTAGATGGTGTGGTGTATATTAGAGCATCATAACTTAGGCAGCTCTTGACAGTAATGAATACAGATTGTGATTGATGGTTATGTAGCCTCTGCGTGACCCTTCATTCAACAGAGATCGACATAGCAACTGATTAACATCAGCCCTGAGAGGTCTCTGTAGATCACATGAACAGTGAAACGAGATCAGAAAATATATGTTTATGGAGAGACTATTGATGGGGACCATAAAAGCTTTGTTACAGCAACAGGTGTTGGCTTCAGAGCCGGCACTCTGTAAAAAAAACAAAAAAAAAAGGCTATAAAAAGTTATTAAAATAAGACTGGTTTCAACACCAATACACTGCTGGTCCACAATGAAGAAGAGTTGAAGTAGGGATTTTACATGTCTCATCTCAAAAGGTGAGAGGTTTGTGGTTTTAATCCTGAACAGGGTTAGTCGTGGAAGATGGCTACAGGTCAAAAAAGCAGATCACTGAATGGGATTTTTGTTGGACTCGATAAATAATGTAAAATGGATGTCAAGATCTTGTTTGAAAGCAAATTAAAATGAATGCAACTAATGCAAACAAAGGGAAAGAATAGGTGCAGTGTACATACACCAGTCATAACATTAAAACCAGAAGGTTACAGTAGGTTTTGGGTTCCGCTTGTGCCTCCTTGGGGAGGATCTCTGCAGCATCTCTGGCATGTGCAAGGGTGTCTGGCAACTGATTCTTTTGGTGCTGTAGGTTGCAGGATGGGTGATTAGTTTGGGATCTGGGGAGTTTGGAGACCAAGTCGGCGGCTTTGAGCTCTTTTCCCGCTAGGCCCCGTGCACGACAGACTGTGATGTACTGGATGTTCTGATGCCTTTCTATCTTGGCCAGCAAGATTTACTTTTTTCATTGGGCTGTGCTGCATTGGCTTTTCTATGGTTTTGGACCAGACGGACTGGCCTGAGTGAGCCGTGGGTGCTCATGAACCTGTCCTGAGTTTACTGGTGTATAATTGGTGATCAACATTGTATTAATGTTATGTGGTGTTGATGTTAAGGCTGATTAGTGGATCTATTATTTACAGTACCATCTGTGTTGAATGATATATTTTCCGTGACTGGGAGAGAGGTGGGATTAAATGTCATACCAGGTGATAACAGAAAAGATGTAATGCATATACTGTACTGCAAATAAGAATTGTGTGAATTGCAAACACTGAGACAAAAATGTTTCCCTTTTCAATTAATGCATTTTTTAAACATTTACGGTCTTTGGAATGGTTTTTAAAAAGCAGCTATTTTGGAAATGTTACTTTTCCAAGATAACTTAAGGCAACTCTGCTCATGTTGCATAATCTCATCATTATCTATGGTGATTTAGATTGTAAAATGTGTTCTCAAAACAAAAGAATGCAAGATCTGAATATTCACATGCTTGGCTCTGAAACTGGTGAAAATGCAGACTGCTTGTTAAGAAATGGCACCGCGTTATCCGAAAAGCACAGAACAGCTTTGTTAACACACATGTAAAAGCTGGCTGTAAGCGAGGCAGGGGTTAACCGTTACACGTTGCTAACACAGATTTATCTGGCAGTTAATTAACGACAGCAACATGAGTTGTGGGAGTGAAGGGGCGGGAGAAACCGGCTCGGTTTTGCCTAACGAAGTTGGATGAAGCATGTTATGAAGATATGAGAATCCAAGGACCTTCAGAGGTGAAGGCACGGCCATCAAACATAATTCACATTCATGTCTAATTTGTGCCGGAGTGATGAAAAGCCCTTGATTGGGTTGCGGAAGATTAAGAGCCCATAGATACACTGTGAACTCACCATAGCACTTCCCACCGCACCAGCAAATGTCCCCTACAGTCCATAAATCAAACTTTGGACTGGGGTGAATTGGACACATGGCTGTTAGTTAAGGAATTAAGTTAAATTCAGACCACACAGAGCCAATTTAGACATCATATCTAGCCAGGAGGTAAATGTGCTAAGCAGGGCTAAGTTTCCCAGTGTCTTTCATAAAAGATAAAAGCTCATAAATGTTTAGGTTACATTTTTTGCCATCCACAAAATCCATACATTTTTTTGGTTAGTCGTGCAACAGCACAATAAATAGTTGTAAAAAACGTTCAAAGAATGGTATGGAGAAGTGGAGTTGGGACTGATTGGCGTATAGCTCAGAGTGTAAATTCATGAAGATGGTAAACTTTTCTGGTTATGAAATAAGTTAATTCATTCATTCATCTTCTACACAGCTTATCCTGTACAGGGTTGTGGGGGGCTACTGTCGGGTACAACCTAGCAACCAGGGTGCCAATCCATTGCAGGGCACGCTTACACACTACGGGCAATTTGGGAACGCCAATTAGCCTAATCTGCGTGTCTTTGGACTGTGGGAGGAAACGGGAGACCCGGAGGAAACCCACCAAGCATTGGGAGAACATGCAAATTTCACGCACGTACTAATTTCACGCTGAGGATGGAATCGAACCCTCGACACTAGAGGTGCGAGGCGACAGTGCTAACCACTACGACACGGTGCAGAAATAAAAAAATAATAATAATAATAATAATTGACTCCTTCATTAAAAAGTAATAGGAAGGCTCTTGTGTGGCATATCAATTATAGCAATACTAGCCAATCATGGGCATCTGTGAGCTCATGCAAGCGGAAGGGGCGGATAGCGCTTTTTTCTGAGATTGATACGGTGCCTGCTAAATGCTGTATGATTGACAGTTTGAGAAGATGTGGTCGGCTGGTGTCACATGTGAGTTTTTTTTACCCAGCCTAGTTGGTAGTTGACGCTTTGGTGAGAGAGTGGGTTAAGAAAGAGATGGGTATGAATTGGCTAGGAAGGAAAATTATAGAAAAAAAAAATTATAAGTGTCTTTAGGTGTCTCTGTAGGTACATGCTGGTTGTAATAGTTTGCCTCTTAATATACCATCATTGAGTCGAGTGCATTTGTCCACATTGATAGTGTAATTGCTGTCACTATTTTGATAATATTACGATTATCATACAACGATCATATGATGGTCAACAGAACTAAATTCAATCCAGAAGGGACAGAAAGTCATGCCCTTGCACTGGTTTTGTTGTAGCCACTGCTATACAGATGCCCAAACTGCCTGGTCGACACTTCAGATCTCGTCACGTCTGAGCACGGCGTTTCGGGACAGGTGTGGACAGGCTGGGGCGAGAGAGGGCCTGCAATCTGTGATGCTCCACTACCACCACCTGACAGCTGAGTGAGGAGATGGGGAGACACTACATGGCACCTTTCCGGGTTTATTTGTTACCGGCTCCGCGATGCATCTGAGCGTGACCTAGCTAGTGCAGCACCTAGCACTCCGAACAAAAGAAAAGAGACACAGTGCACTGTGAGCACTTTGGGTACTGCCACTAGTAATAAGAAGAGAGGTAGGGGGTTTTTGTTGGTCAGCATTGTCAGTTTGTAATAGCGCGAGTCCCTCTTCAGCTCCTTCTGCTTAGATAACAGGCAGTGAATGCACAATGACTTAATGCTTCCCCACCTGCCACTCCGCATGCCTTCCTGGGAAAAATGTGCTCAGCTTATCAGGACGACGACGACGACGAGGCCGAAGACAGGGGATGCTGGGAGAGTGTCAGCGCTGCTGGATAAGTGCTACAGGGAGACAGTGTGAGGCAGGTGTCCTGATTAATTACCTGGGAGGAATATCATGCTAATCTACAGTACCATCATCTGCTAGATTGTGTACAGCGCTCCGGTACAAATCGCTCGAACACAAACCGCTATTTGAACACATGCTCAGCGGGGTTTTGCTGTGAATATTTTGTGTGTTTAATGTTAAATCTAGTTCTGGCACTAAAAATAATTACACCAGAAGAATTCTGTTAGAAGTTTTCACGCTGTTTATGTACATAGTCTACATCCATCGGCAAAGGGTCCACATTTCATTTGAAGTTTGAGATCTCTTCTCCATTTAGTCAGCTAAAGTGGGTGTAAGTGGGTTAAATGACTCATCCCATGATTATTTATACCGTTATTCATACTTTATTTAAATATAATATCTACTTATTCCTAATGATCGTGTTGACGCTGTGGCTGAATCTAAATGACCTCCTAATGAAAATACCGCACATGTATTTTCACAGTATAGAGAACTGGAATTAATACAGGGAGTGTATAATGACATTATGTCATATCCGACATACAGTATATTAATAGAAAGACATTTGGGACTTGGTGGAAAGTATACTGGTAATGTTTTTGTATTGTACTATTAATATCATATTAAATCATTTGCACTATTCCTAATATGTGCAAATTTGTGCCTATTATTATTATTATTATTATTATTTGAATTCACATGCAATTGCGTTCTTATGTTGCAGTGTTGTATGCTGTCTCCAAATATGTGTTTTTTATTCTGCATTTTATTTTAGCAGCATCTTGGTTTCCTAAAGACTGAATTATACTTGGTTTTAACTACATACTGTAAACACAACATGGCCAGCTCTAGGCGTCTGTCTGATCCAATACCTAGACAGCTTGTGGAGTGGATCTTGCTATAATGTTTAGTGTTGGAATTTTTAACCTTTCACATAATCTTCAACCCATTTTTGATTAGAAGCCAATCTGAATGTAAGCTTTGAGTTTCCAGTTAGAGACATAGCTCATGACAAGTGTCGCAGCATTTTTAATAGAGCTCGTCAGTGTGTTTAAACATAACATTCACAAAACAGAATCTTAGAGCTTTAGCATTCCTGTCCACCTGCTTTCCAAGTTGACCTGTTAAAATGATTAGTAATTTAATGCACGGTCATACAGTATTAATCTTCCGGATGTACTAATGCACTTGAGCGAGTACGGGAACAATAGCAGCTGCCTCTGTAAATGCATGTAAACTTGACTAAAAATGTATATACTTCTTTTTTTTTTATTGGACTTTGTCTGTTTTATCCCAGGTGTCACCACATTGGATCTTCTGATCCTCGATATCTGGCACAGGTTTTATGCCGGATGCCCTTCCGGGTTGCAACCTTCCAATTATTTCTAACCGGTCTCGGGATCTGCAATGCATGCAATGGCTGAATTGGGGCTTGCAATAGCTGGATTTGGTTAAGGGTCTTGTCCAAGGAACCAATAGTGGGGCCCAACCATGGCAAGGCTCAAACCCCTGACCCCCTAATCAGCCCCTGTATATATACACATCTCATTCATAAAAAAAAAAAAAAAAAAAAAACACCTACTGTATGGCCACATTGATAAGAATTATGCAAAAACTAAATCTTGAAAAGAATTGGTATAATATTAGTGATATTCTTTGTTCCCGAAAGTGACTTATCACAAATACACAGTAGTAGTGTAGAACTACATCTGATGCTCATTCTGCCAGTGATAGTAGTCAATATCGGCACATTAATATTCAAATATTAAACATTTCAATAATTAAATTCCTTTCAAAGAACTTTAAACACCCTACTATCCAATAAAGCCTTGATGAAAATAGAAACAGCATTTCAAAAGATTTTTGGATGGATGTCGCAAAAAATCAGAGACGATATGACAAGCTGACAACAAAGTCAAATAGCTTGTTTCTGCATGCAGAGCCTTATCTCAAGATGCGTTCCTCAAAAACGAGAGACCGACAGGACGAATACAAGCTCTCGTCGTTTCTACTCGGGAGCTTCAGCGCTCCGTTTTAGTGTTGTGACTCTGGATCATCCTTTCATCTCTATGCGTCGAATTATATCAATAATAATCAGCATACAAATGACTGTGAAGTGTTTACCTCCCCCAATGCTCTACAGGCATTACAGATGTACATAATGTACATAATGTAACTTTATCAGAGTCATTACTCTTCAGAAAGCCTGTTTACTGGCATCACAGCCAAGCTTGTCACGCACTCTTATTAAACACACGCCTGAAGACAGCACTCATTGCAGTGTCAGCTAATTAAGAGAGCTTCCTTTTTTCTTTTTTTTTTTCTTTTTTAAATGGAGTTATTACAGCTGCCCGGGATGACGAGGCTAGCCGTGATTCACAGAGAGGGGCCGAATCCAGCGGGCTTTAATGGGATCTACATGGGGGCTGCTGGGAGTCTTTTGTGTGACATCAGTAAGGGGTGCCACTCTTATAGCATACAGCTATAGAGGGTACATTAATCACTGTAGGCCTTTTTCCTTTTCTGCACATTTTAAGACCGACTCGGGGCAAAACTAAATCGACAGAAATAGGCCATGTTCTCACTGATATCATTTTACAATAATGAGTTACACTGCATGAGTCCGAGGTAGCAGGGACAAATTAAGATTATGCAAAATGTGAGCTCATGCTTGCTTACGCTTGCTGATCATGACTAGCATTATACAGTGGTACCCAGCATACAAATTGAATCCGTTCCAGAGGATTCTAAAAATAAGGAAATTTCGTAAATGCATTTCCTTATAGGAAATAATGTAAATGCAGATAATCCGTTCTAGCCACCCAAAAATATTACCAATATTACCAATTTCCAACACTATAATCATATTTTTGCATATAAAAACAATCAAAACTTTTAGAAAAGACATGTCAGTTAAGTGAAATATGGAATAAATATATTAAACCTCACTTAACCTTAATTTATGATTCCTCTTGGCAGTGGCTGCTTTCAAAACCAAACTGAACTTGGCTCCTTTTTCTTCTTCCGACTGTTCTTGCTAATGTTTTTGAGACCAATGGTACTATGTCTTTACAAAATCTTGTACAAAATGCCAAAAAAAAAAGGGAAACAAAAAAATATATGTATATACACTCGCTTCGCTTGGTTTTCCACTGACGCAAACAAGTTTTGAATGGCTCCTGGACGTGTGTGCAACATGTAGTACAGGGGTCCGGGGACTATTCCCGCCTTGGGGTGCATGGAGTTTGAATGTCCCCCCCCTGTGCTTGGTAGGTTTCCTCCGGGTATTCCGGTTTCCTCCCACAGTCCAAAGTCATGCAGATTAGGTTAATTGGCGTTCCCAAATTGGTAGAGTGGCCAGACGGAAGCCACTCCTTAGTAAAAGGCACATGGCAGCCCCCCTGGAGTTTGCCCAAAAGGCACCTGAAGGACTCTCGGACCATGAGAAACAAAATTCTCAGGTCTGATGAGACACTCTGGCCGATCTACCATATAGGCCTGATTGGTGGATTGCTGCAGAGATGGTTGTCCTTCTGGAAGGTTCTCCTCTCTCCACCAGAG
>JAQMYJ010000033.1:31498862-31520061 GCA_030014305.1 Clarias laeviceps | reverse complement strand
AATTTGCAAAAATCTCAAGTAAACTTTTTTCATGTTGTCATTATGGGGTGTTGTGTGTAGAATTCTGAGGGAAAAAAATTAATTTAATCCATTTTAGAATAAGGCTGTGATATAACAAAATGTGGAAAAAGTGATGCGCTGCGAATACTTTCCGGATGCACTGTATACAGTATACAGGATAAAGTGGTGTAGATGATGAGACGAGACAAGACGAGACGATGAGATGAGGTTCGGATCGGTTTGTTTGCTTATATGTTGAAGACAAATTTCTTGCAAAATTTCAGTTCTTAAGGCGAAATGCCTTTCATATGCCGCGGTCCCACTGTACTTTCATTGGCATTTTGTAGAAATATTAACTTAAAAAAAGGGCACTAAACCATTACACCACAGCATGCCGAATACTTGATTAAGATTGGTTTAATTCATTTGCTCATTTAATTGAAGAGTAGGTTTATGCTAATGTTATACTTTTAAACAACTCATATACCAGTTTCTGCGTCTGCATGTTGGTGAACGCTCCACCAACCAGAAACTACCTTGTTTCCTATACAATACAAAAATGAAATGTAACTATAAATGGATAAAAGACGCATGCTTTTCTTTAAATAATTAAACAATGTTGTTAGTGTTGGCAAATTACTGTAGAGTAAAGAAGCAAAGCACATTGGGAAGTGGCCCTGCTGTAAAACAGTTGTCTTCCTTGGCTTGTTTTATTCTTATAACGTCAAGGCAAGATTTTCAGTTGAAGTAAAATTAACGGTATGATTTACCGAGCATTGTGTGAGTCACGTTCTAATAACATGCTGAAGCCAACCACTATTACAGCAGATGTTAAGAGAACACTGAAGGGACATTCTTGGACAGTTTCAGACAGGCCTTCTGGTTAATTGCTGAATTCTGGCAGAACATTCTAATCAGATTCCAACTTAGCCAGGGTTCAGTTACCAAAATGTAAAATGCTTCCAATTCAGTGGTATCTATTGGACATGTGTCCCACCCATTTTTATCAAAGCTCAAGATTTGTATAGAGCCTGACTAGAATAATGAACTTACCGAACATGAAAAAGAATGTTTCGCAGGACTTTGCAATAAATCAGTGTTGCGTGCGTGTCAAATTGGAGGTCATGCTAGGAATCCGGATTGAATTCAAGATAAAAAAATAAAAAAATCTGTGCATGGCAAAAGCGGCAGCATTTAAGTATACTAGCGCAATTTACCTATATAGAAAAAGTCAAGGTTAAAATAATTGACGGACACTGATATGTTTTGTCCGGCTCTATATAAAAAGAGCACAGGAAACGCTGCACACTCATTTAAGGGGGATAAAAAAGCGTTCAACGTGTTCATTCGTGCTTTTTCATAATGATAAAAATATCTCAACAGTCACCTGGGACTGAATGAATGACACCAGGGAGAAAACATTACAAATGTGGAGAAATTAAAGTGCCAATACGAGCAAGCTTGAAGAGAGCTTGAGGAGGAAAAAAAAAAAAAAGAGAAAAACAGGACCTTGATAGACATGAAGTGAGAGAAAAAAGAGGAAATCTCTTTGGTCAGCCATGCTTGACCATGCTCCTTGGAAAGCCCTTCTCTCCCCTTGTGCCTTGGCTCATGTGCTGCATGGAAATGAACCAGCACTTCAATGCTCCACTCGTCCCCGTAATACACTCTCTGTAGTGGTGACGGCCCACTAATGAGTACACTTCCAGCCATTAGGCTGCTTACGACAGCTAGTGTGCTGCTAAGCCCCAGGGGTTGCAACGCACCATGTCCTCTAGGCTTTTAAGCCTCTGCGCAGTTATATCGCAACGTGTTACATTTTATTGTCCATATAATGGCGCTACTTTTAGGGGTGGATGATATGGTCTAGGGTTATCTTCTAAAAATAACCAGAAAATAACAAGAAAATGAGAAGAGCGCTGCATGACTACTGAGCGACATTAATTGGATGCAAGTATCAACTGAGAAACAACAAATAATAGCATAAAGGGAATAAATTAGCACCTTAAAACAAATCAAATATTTACACAGATTAGCCATAACATTATAACCACTGAGAGGTGACCTGAACAACACTATGGTGACAAGATCATGGGCACCCAATGCTCACACATGCCCATAGGGACCAAAGCCCAACCGGTCCGATCCCACGGAAAAGCCTAATTGAAGAAAACTCAATTAGGAGCACTTATTAAAAAGAAAAAAAACTGGCCAAGATAGAAAGGCACCTGAACACCCACCGCTCCACAGCCCACCGTGCACAGAGTTTCTAGCAGGCAACCCGGCCTCCAAACTCCCTAGATCCCAATCCAACTGATCACCCAAGGGATGCACCAAACAAACAAGTCTGATTCATGGAGGATCCACCAGGTAATCCACAACACCCAAAGGATCTGCTGCCAACATCCTGGTGCCGGACACCACAGCCCACCCCTAGAGGTCCTGCGGAGCCACAGCCCTGAGGGACCCCAGAGCTCCCCCAGTGGCACAATGAGACCAATACTGGTTTTAATGTTATGGCAGATATACCTTATCATTAGAATTTTTCCTAGAAAACCAGGACAAATCCAGATCCACTGTCCCATGATGGAAAAACAGTGTCACAGTTACCATTACAAAGAGACTCCTTGCCTAAACTTTAAATAAACCTCTCCTTACAGACAACTTCAGCATATGTGAAGCCCAGGAGAATGATGCACACATGCACGCCTAGATGTTTTTACACAGATGTTGCTCTGTTTCTGTCATGCAAGGACAGTGACGTTCCAGGCAGATCCGGGTCAGTGGGAGCTGAACAGTGTGCAGTAGAATGCATAGGCTTAGCTGGCTCAGTTTTTTTTTTTTTTTCTTTTTTTGTCTCTACAGGCATGAGGCAGGCATTTCCTCCCTGTAATCCTAGTAGTTTACAAGACAGCCACTGTATAGGGCCATTGTGAATGGCTGTTTCCCTCCATTTAGCCAGCGCGCCACACTCATTCCAGCTAGTTTAACGCTGCCACGGCTCCAAGAAGAAGGATTACGCTCGGGTCCGCGCTGCTTTGCGAGGTTCATGCAGCACAGCCGGCAGGCGGTTGTTTGTATGCTGGCGATTTAAAATGGGGAGAAAAAAACAAATCAATCAAACAACAGTTAGCTAGTTAGCATGGATTTGGAATGGCTAAACGACAACACAATTAGCTTTTGATTGTACAGTTTAATATGTTTTGGAAATGGTGAAGGAAAGCTGCATAGAAGTAAACATGGTATGTTTTTTTTTATTTTTATTTTTTTTATTTCCAGGCAGCAAAAGCCACGTATAATAGCATTAAGCTATCGAACTGTATAGGTTAATCTGGTTTAAGCACACGCACAGCGCGAGTAAAACAGAAACAATTACATGAACGTTAAAAAAAAGCTATTAAATCTGTGACCTTTCATGCTGTGGAACTGAGCTTGCGTGCCAGTATCACTCCTGTTAATTTTGTTAGTGGGATTGAATGTATGTGAGACTAAGAAGTAAAGGCCACTTCGCCATTTTAAGTGAAAAAAAAAAAAAAACCCGCTAAATGCATACCTTTTATAAGTGGTAATGCATGCATAAGCAGGCACTTGAAATTCCCTGTCAGCAAACATCAGAGAGGAGGAAATTTGCTGCATGAGCGACTTGTAGCAGGTTGGTAATGATGAGGCCAGAGGACTCAACCCTGACCAAGTTATTATCCTGCCATCAGATTTTATATTGAAAATGACAACTCTACAACTCTTCCCACCACTCGCTTAACTGGCACACGTCCAGCCTGCCCGCGTGTCCTTCACCAGGACACTGCTGCTTCTCTTTACTTTATTTTATATCAATGCTATTCAAATAATGGAATAAGATGTTCATCTCGAACCTTTTGTAAGAATATCATTCTAACTAATTAAGGTTCCCACTGGGGAGACTGTGAAGTCGGCCACGGGCAAAGACTGAAAGAAATCAGTGAGGGGGAAAAAAGAGGCAAGAAAAAGAAGAAAAAAAAAGGGAGAAAAATCCAATTCCATCATAGAGGAGCGTAACAAAGAAGGGCGGTGGCCGATACCACACGAAAGCGGAATGAATTCACAACAGCCGAAGCGCACAGGCATTCTTCTACTTCTTATTATAGCGCACGTCCGAGATGTTGTGATCTGATTCTCGACGGAGTCTCTGCGCTTTTCCGATCTTTCTGAATTCCAAAGCCGCTTCATCCATTATCTTTTAATAGCAGGGTGATTGCTCCACAATGCAATCGCTACTGCTCACAGCATCCACACAATGAGGGGAAATAAATAAAGAAAGAACACCACCGCGGACGACAAAACAGACAACAATGAGCGAATGTGCTCACATAATGATTATGGTATTGATAAAATCTAAGGGCTACAATTTACACTAAATAGTCCTGCTCTATCCAAAGTCCTTAAAAAGCCTTTGAAGGCTGACATGGGGTTTTACATTGGCTCTACTTTACTCTACTACTACAACCGCTATTACGGTATGCGCATCCCAAAACTCGCGCAGAACAAGGTACAGTACAATTCCTCCCCGTACCCGTCCCATTGCCCCGATCTTACACCACCTGGTGCCGACTGGTGGGGAACGTTAAAGGAGAGTGTGTTCAACTGTGAAGATCCGCCAAGAACTGTTCCTGCATTATGTGAGCAAATCGTCTCCTTTTGCAGGAGTCTGCAGCGACCTTATGGTTTGAGAATCTGTGTGCACGATATGTCAGCCAAAACAGAAAATTATTATTGTTTATCATCACGGTTAACAGTTTATTTGACTTTCTTAGCTTAATGTCTTGCACAGCATCAGCTAAGCTCACCAGTGCTAACATTACCCCAGCACTTTAAACAATACAACTTTTGTAGGTAGTTAAGTTCAGTAAAAACATATCTAACGTAAGGATTGTTTTCACGAGGTGCGTTCAAGTCAAACTCGGAATCGTGATGAATTTTGTTGTGAATGAGAGAATAAAACCGATCGACATTTACAGAAGTCTTCAAGCGCATCACAGTGATGAAAACAGGAAAACCTTCTGAATGGGGCAACTTTTTTAAACAAAGGCTGGACGTCCATGAATGATGATGGTGGCTGTGGAAAATCTACATCGACAACTTGTGTAAGATCCGCATCTGTCAGTTTGAACAACACATGCATCAAAGATTTGTTTTTTAACAGTGTGTAATTGTTTTGTCTGTGACGGCACACTTGAGCTAAACAGCAGCTTGAGCAAGCGCTTTATTCAAACTCGACTCAAATCATCCTGAGACCAGCTGAGAGCTACAGTACCTACAGTACAGTATCTAAACATCTGACTAGCTGAGTCATGAGAATGAGTAAGCACATAAAAGTTATCATGATCCAGTCATAATGCTAACTGTGGGCCATTCTACTTTCTTCTGAGTTCTGAACGCTCTACGATCATCAACATCACAACAGTTCTGTGGTGGATTATAGTAGCAAGGATAGCACGTGTCAAGAAATTCCTGCTCCAAAGCCTCACCGGCTCAAGGCGGAGACTCGTGAGTAAAGGCGGTGCACGCGGGATTAATTGCACTGAGGAGGCAGTAGAAAGAAGCACTTATTCTCTGCTGCCTGTTTGGCTCGAGTTCCTCGCCACATGCAAAATGATGATGATTTTCTGACACATACAGTGTTTCAGCATCTGTCACCGAAGCGCCATCATAAGCCAGTGGACTGTAATCGCTCTCGGGAAACAGACAGCGGTATGACTTTTTTGTTTGTTTGTTTATTTGTTTGTTTGTATTGAGCATAATTCCTGTGTGTGAGAAAGCCAAGAGTGTCAGTGAGAAAATTAGTGAGTGTGGGATGAGTCAGAGTGTGCATTCAGGCCTGCAGGTTCTCCTGCAACCCATCACCGGATACAACGCTTCTTCTTCTCTCTCTCTCTCTCTCTCTCTCTCTCCCTCTCTCTATATATCTTGACAAGCAGTCATTACGCATGGACAGGTGCTGGGAAACCGCTTCAGTGATGTAAGCACTGAGCAAAGGAACACCTTTACAACATCCAGATATGTTCTACAGGAAGGAATTCAAATTACATCCAAGCTGCTGGTTTAACTTTCAGGGATCTGATTTAGTGCTACAGTAGGAATAGAAAAGTCAACTCCTCACTAATGTTTAGTTACTGGTATATGTGTTTATTGTGGCATTAGAATATATTAAATCATGTTAGGAGAGCGTCCTAATTTATAGCAAAATATATGCAAAATTTGTGTATCCAAATGATATCATTGTAGTCACTGGGTTTGATGTCAAACTGACAGGTTAAAAACCACAAAGCAAACTATCCTCCTGTTGAACGTACTGTACATACTGTACATATACTGTACGCATTCTTAAGGCGGACGTTCATAATGCAAAAAGCATTTTCTCATAGGAAATAATGTAAGTTATTCCGTTCCAGTCACACAAATATTACCAATATTATGGTAATAGTAATTATTATTACCGACGTCCAACACTATGATCATATTTGTGCATAAAAATTTCCAGCATCATTATTTGTTATCATAAGCAAATTATTTGTTAAGTTTGCAAAATAATCGCAATACAAATAGAATCTGCACCGGGGTATCGTGATAATATCGCATCGGATGGCCGCTTTTGTTTCCCATACCTAAAAGCTAGCTATCAAAGTAAACATTAACACTCACTCACTCACACACTCATCGTCTATGCCGCTTTATCCTGTTTACAGGGTCACAGGGGGGGCCTGCAGCCTATCCCAGGAAACTTGCCACAACACGTGGCAGGGAACACCCCGGACAGGGTGCCAATCCATCCACATACACACACACACACACACTCATTCACAAACTCATTCTACGGGCAATGTGGGAACGCCAGTTAGCCTAATCTGCATGTCTTTGGACTGTGGGAGGAAACCGGGAGCCCAGGAGGAAACCCACCAAGCACGTGGAGAACATGCAAACTCCATGCAGACAGAGACGGAAATCGGACCTGGACCCTGCAAGGTGCCAGTGCTGACCACTAAGGCACCGTGCTGCACACTACATACAGAATAAAAATATATTTTGATCAAATTGATTATCAATGTGATACTCAATACTCTACTGTATATATTTTTTTCTCCAACTAATTGATCAAATCTGCTTAAATTTTGTAAAAAAAAAAAAAAAAAGATCAAACGTGCTAACCATTAGCATGACTCATGTCATATGAAAAGTTATGAGGATGAGATCTACAGGTGTGCTTAGTGTTTGCATTTTATTCATCCACTTTAAATTATTTAGTAAGCATTTTTATACAGGGTCTATCACAGGAACACACTGGATAGGACATGAGTCCATTACAGTGAAGCATTCACACACACATTCTCAAATTACAACACAATTTAGCGTAGCATTCATGTTTTTGGGAGATGGATGGAACTGGAGATCCCAAAGGAAACCCACAGGGGAACACGTGAAACACTAGCTCAGGATCGAACTAGGGATCTTGGAGCTGTGACCATCACCATTGTTTGTTTGAATTTATACAAATATCTTTGGAAATTAGCATTGAATAAAAAAAAAGAATGCAAATAAAAAAGAAAGAGCACCCTCCATCTGAGGCCGAACCAGGAAAAACCGATAATAACCCTGGAAGATCTGAGACGCGTGTCTGGGCTAGTAACATCACACCAGGCAACGTGAGTAAAAAAAATCAAGCAGTTCTTTCGAGCCTCCGGTCTCACGCATAGCACAGATCATCATTCCATCAGGACGCCTCTGCCTGCAGATCTGAAGCCGCATGCTGCTGAGATAACCACAGAGTGCTGAAGATTGCACCGCCGTCCAGCATGAAGGAACCTGACCCGATCCCAGAGCCGAGAGGTGACTCCTAATTAACTCTAATTATAATGAAGATCACACATCACAGACACGATATTATAGTAATTATGACTTGTGTGTAATATGGAGAAATCAACGCAATAAAATTTAACAGTGGACTCACTATTATAAAGATTTCAGGTCACATGACCTCCATCTCAGACAAAACGCTTGGGAAGGGCTTTTGTTGGTCTAACACTATTTAATTTTCTCTATATAGGTTATATCTTGTTCACATTTAAAGGTGTGGTTTGTAACTTAAGCCTAAAAACAATATGATTTGGAAACCTGCAATATGACGTTTCAAAAAACTTACATCTCTACCTTTGTTTCCAAGGGCAGCGCCTGCTGTAGCCACACACTCTTCAGAACATCCGAGTCGGGTTCAAATCCAAATACATTGTAGAGTAGGGATGGAAATCACCAGTCACCTCCTGATATCATATCATCAGGATTCTTGGGTGCCAATTCAATTACAATTGCGCTTCTATAAGTTTAACATTTAACTGAGCAGCAGCAAGTTATAATCATTATTTCTAAAAAAAATAATAATAATTCATTCCTTTCACACAGGATGAAAATGTGTAGGTAGGATTATAATTATAATACCTTTTACCTCCTCAAACTGTGAGTGAGTGTGCGGTTTGCTCGGTTGTGGCACGTGGGCGCGTCCGTCTTCTCACACGGCATTCGCTCTTCTATTTCAACTAATTCGTGGCTGTGTTTTAAAACTAGTGCAAGTGCGTATGAGTGAGTTTGAAACTAGTTCGCTCACAGATTTTGGAGAAAAAGGCTGATCAGAAGAATTGAACGTGCGCTAAAATGCGCTTCTGTTGCGGCACTCGGAAGCTTTCGCGCTTGACACATAATCGTTTATATCGTTATCGATACTGTATATCGAGGATATTTATACTGAAGCTGATCAGCCCAATCACCGGTCACGGCCAATCGAACCGAACCAAAAACCAGCCAGTTCTGGCCACTGGCTGATCAACCAGTTCATCCCTATTATAAACATAATAGATTTTCGCGATTCATAACTGAATAGATTTTCCTCCCATCTCTACTGTATTGTACTGATGTGTTTTTCTAGGGCGCTAATCATGTCCCCAATACACAAGGGTTCAGTACTGTAGATTAGAGACATGTGACACAAGGTGTGACGTCGAACGCTGAGTGAAGGTCACGAGGAGCCTCCAGGAAGGACACTGAAAATAAACAACGGGAAGAGCTCTTGGGTTGGTGTGCACCGGGTGTTGTGTGCGTGCAAAAGTGGGCATGTGATGGGTAAAGTTAACTCACTATGACAACAGGAAAGTACACTATGACTGCAGGAGGCAATGACGGGGAGGGGAAATGATTTTTTTTAAAAATGCCATTCAGTGATTTTAGACAAACCAATCTAGAAGACACCAGACCTGGATGACATGCACCATTTCCCCCTCATCTCCATGTCAAAAGCGAAAAAGCAATAGCTGCAGTTTCGGGCCACTTTTTTTTTTCCTTTTTTCAGCTGTAATATGTGTTCAAGCCCAAGAGCGAGCATTTCCAGCAGCTACTTTGAGAAAGCCGGATGGAGGCTGACGAGCACGCGCAAAGATACAAAAACCACTCAAGAAAGAAATGAGGAATTGTTCTGACAAATAAAATGATGTTAAAGACTTTTTTGTTCTCTCCAGAACATTCCTCATACGGTGTTTGCCGCATTATGAATATTAAATGCATGGAAATGGACTTATTATAAACACTCCACCTGCCATCATCAACGCTTTCACAAACAAGCGTGAACATTGCGTGCTCTTTATTGTGTTATGATTGCGCTCGGTAATCTGATGGAGCCCTCAGTCTGCTCGGCTGTGATTTGAAGGATAGGCCGCCTCCAACTGCGCGGAGGCACGCAAGGCTCATTTGAGACAAGGCAGCGAGAGGCGCAATCAACACAGGAACAGCGCCGACTCCGGGCCCCGAAAATGCGATGTTAATTTAGCCAGAGCCACTTGAAAGTCAGCGGGATCCTTCTTAATTAATGTAAAATGACTTTCCGGCTGGGCGGCCTCACAGCCTCCGGACCCTGCACTCTCAGACCCCGGCAAAGGGCAGAGGGGCATCATGGGGGGGCGGTGTCATCAGTACATCATTATAGAGTTGCACACAAGCAATATTACACAAGTACATCATTTAAACAGAGGACTGATAACAAATATGCGCAACTATGAGCACTTTATGTACCACGTCGTGCTTTTTACATTTCTGAATCAAATGATTTTAAGTCACATGACCTCCATCAGAAAGATAAATGCATAGTGTTTATCTTGGTTAACATTTAAAGGTGCAGTTTGTCAAGTATTGTAGACCTAGTGATCAATAATCATTTAATAAGAAGATGATTTTAGTTCATGACCTTAAACTAAATCTATGCTGCTTAAATGAATAACATTTAAAGGGGCAGCTTGTAATACCTTAAAGCACAGTGGTACATACAAACGCCCCACCTTACAAATCTTTGCCTTAAGAACTGAAATTTTGCAAGAAATTTGTATGGGCATATGAAGCAATTTCAAAATACGAGCGAACAAACTGAGTCAAATTGAACGCCAGCTGAGTTGCGCGCACGTCCGGGAGCCGCTCAAAGCTTGTTTGCGTCAGTGGGAAGCCAAGCAAAGCTTTTTTTTTTTTTTTGCATTTTGTCCAAGATTTAGTGAAGACATCCTGTAGCACTGTAACCAGTCCCAAGAATGTTAGCAAGGACGGTAGCAAGAAGAAAACGGAGCCACATTCAGTTTGTGTGTTGGAAATTGGAATATTTTTGGTTGGCTGGAACAAATTATCTTTGTTTACAATATTCCCTATGGGAATTTGCGTTCCACAAAATGAATTTTCACCTTAAGAACTCACCGCCAGAATGGATTATCCTTGTATACAGAGGTACTGCTGTACTGTAGCTCCAGTTATAATTTAATTTATACAATTGTTATCATACAGTTGATCTGGCTGTTTTCCCTAATCATCAGTTTATATTATTTTGTTGTTGTTGGTCTTTCAGCTGCTCCCGGCAAGGGGTCGCCACAGCGGACCATCCAGTCCGCACATACAAGCTCGGCACAGGTTTTACGCCGGATGCCCTTCCTGATGCAACCCTCCCATTTTATCCGGGCTTGGGACCGGCACTGCATCCAGTAGCTGGGGTTTGGACACTGGCTGGGAATCGAACCCGGGCCTTTTACATGGCAGGCAGGACACCTACCACTGAGCCACCAGTGACCTTTCATCAGTTTATCTTTTAATAATTTTTTTCTGGCCCAGACAAAATCTCTGTCCCTAGCTGGAACCCGTCTACTCGTTTTCTTAATGGGCAACATGGGGTTTAGCAAAACGTTTGGGATCTGTTGTGCTCACATCTTTTTAACCAGCTGCACCATTAAAACATAATTGGGACCATAGTAAAGCTGTTATGCAGTATATTTGTACAATATATTATACTTCTGATTGTTTTTCATTGCCATATAGCCTACGAAGCTGGAGAGGCGAATCAGCGCTGTGCTATTGTTACCTAGTGAGTTGCTAGTTACCTATAGAGGGTTGAGAAATGTAGAGCAACAAAATAGCTAGAGTAAGACAGAGAGAAAAGTGGGAGGAGTTTAAGGCTTATAAGAGTTAAAGGGTTAAAAGGGAAGCTGCATGACATGATTTGCTGAAAAGATGTTAATCCAGGAAAGTGTACGAGAAATCTTTTCAACTCTTAAAAAAAAAGAAAAAAAAAACTGGTTCATGCTGCAATAAAAGGCCACGCAGACATGCTTATTGTGCCAGACAGGTGCGCTTTTATCGTAAAAGCCTTGAACTGCGGTAGTTTTGTTCATCTGCCACACGCACATGGCGACAAAGTCGGAGATAATTTAAAAAATATGCACAGGGATACACAAAGAAGGTTCATGTCTGTCCGTGCCAGCCCCTTCAGGGAGGAGGGAACAGGAGGTGCAGGAGTCAGAGTCAATGTCAAAGCTTCGTTTTGCCTCTGGTAATGGACATGAAATGCTCCGACACGGCCGAGATCACACGGTGAGACTGTGACCTGGGACAGGACACACAGGAGGAGGAGGAGGAGGAGGAGTGCCATCCACCATGTCAGCCTGACTGAAAGACATTAAGTAGGCCATGATAAAGGAGCAGAACACCAGGAGAAGTCAGAAACTCCTGCCTCTACGCGTTATTCTACAGGACGTAGGTGGGTATATACATCACGCTAAGCGTATCCGTCGATCTGATAAAGCGAACAAGCTCCTCCAAATAACAAATTGCTTTTGTCATGAGGGACGCCGATGATCTTATTGAAATAGAGTGCCATGAGGGTTGCTTTAATCAGGTACCAGCGCCGTAATGCATATCATATTCAAGTCAACACAGCTCCAGGAGATTATGTTCACTGAGTGCATCCGTGAAATGAAGATAAATCTCTGCTTTCACCATTGTGAAGCCGAGCGCTCGCCCGACAAACCTCGCCAGGCATGGCGTCTCCAATAGCACCAAAAAAAAAAAAAAAGAGATGATAATTTAGCTTTTTAGCTTGTTCCTGACCTAGAAACGTAATTCTCTACTAGACGCTAAACAAATAAATCAGAAATGAGAAAAAGAACGACTCGAAGCCATCAAAGGCAGTGGCACGAGCAGTAAATCTCAGGGCGCACTCAGGTGTAACCGCGTGCGCGAATCAGGAGCTAAATTTGGAATTAGCAGCTCGCCGGCTAACAACACATACATCACGCTAATGCACTTCTGTCATCCTCGGCATCCTCTTAATCAGAGCACATCTGTGTTCAGATGGCTGGCCCGCCCGCTGATAAGGTAAACATGGACGCCTGGGTTTGTGGTTTGCGTTCACCAGCTTTCTTTCACACAATACACACACACACACACACACACACACCAAGTGTTCTCACTAAGCTGAGCTAGCGACATATTAACAGCGCTGTTCTTCTCACATGGTTTTAATGGGCTAGAGGTGCTTTCAGGATTTTTACAGATGCACCAATATCACTTTTGGTCAGATCGAGTACAAGGACGTCCATTTGCGTCCTTGCTGATAGTGAGTGCCGATATCAGTACACTTACATTTACGTCATTCTGGCAGACGCTCTTATCCAGAGTGACTTACATTTTTATCTCATTACACATTTGAGCAGTTGAGGGTTAAAGGCCTTGCTCAAGGGCCCATCAGTGGTAATTTGGTTTGAACATGGGACGTTCCCACATGGGAGAATACAACTTGAACAGAACTTTTGGGAATGCCCCATTTGCATGCAATGCTACTTACTGCAAGGGCACTGGCGGATCAGTGGAAGATTTCTCACCTGCCATGCAGGTTTAATTCCCACCCAGTGACCAAACCCCAGTCCCCGGATGCAGCGCCCGAATAAAATAGAAAAGTTGCATCAGGAAGGGCATTTGGTGTAAAAACCTGTCCCAAGTTGTTGTGCAGAACAGATGGTCCGCTGTAGCGACTCCTCGACGAAAGCAGTCGAAAGACTAACAACCACATCAACAATTGTACTTCATGAAAAAGTAGTATATCAGATCATATATTCTTATTAGCAGGAAATACGTTTTGTTAGGCAGGAAATCTCCTCCTTTCCCTTTGTGGGATCTTCACTACTATGACAACTGCAACATGAGTGTTAAAACATTGTTGCTTAAGTCACAACATAAATTACGCAATATTTAACAAAAAAAAAGCTAAATATTTTAAGGATAAAAGTTTATATTTATATATACTTTTAGAAAAAGTCTATAAAGAAAGACATCCAATAGCCACCTCTACTCCTAAGCAACCATGCAATTGTATGATGAAATAATAATAATAATAATAATAATACGAATATTATGATAACTATTGAGACAATGCATTTTCATGGACACTTTTCATATATTATAATATCTTTTTGCAGACATTATAAACATTATTGGACAGTTGTTGTTTTTTTTTCATTTGTAATGAAACCCTAGTTTTTTTCCGGCAGATTACTTCCGATTAGCATAAAGTTTGACGTGTGTGTGTGTGTGTGTGTGTTAGTTCATACTGAATTGTGAATTCCTGATATAATCTAGACATTAAAACAAGATTCACACACTTTTGTATTCCTGGGTTACATTATGCAGAGAGCACACCGTGTATGCACAACATCAGCATTTCCTGTCTATATTACATTTATTTTAGCACATGTCCTGATTCAGTTATGAGTGGATCACAGTTTCAGGGTCGGTCCCAAAGAAGTGAAAATACAAATAATAACAAATCATTGTATAAAATAATCATTACATATAATAACTCAGCATTCAAACAATGGAGAGAAATATATTTATCTTTGCTTAAGATATAAAAGTGCATTATTTAAAGAGCAATAGTATATTGATGTTCCTAATGATTATCATCAATAAATGACATTCTTGGAATAATAGGGTACAGTAGGCTCTTTTTTTTTTTTTCATTCCACAAACTCTGTTGCACACATGTTAAAATCCTACTGTTATCCATTAGTGTGTGTGTGTGTGTGTGTGGGGGGGGGATAATTTCCCCCCACTAGTGAACAGATCAGGTAATGGGTTAAAAACATAATTTATAAAAGAAAAAATCTGAATATGATGGAAAAGAGTTTTTGTTGGTAATTTAACAATTGAATCTTGATATGATTCTATGAATGATCTTCATGGAGCTTTTCAGCAGACAGAAGCTCTAAAATCTCCTGGTAGACGGCTGTGTTGACTCTGGACTTAACAAAATGCAGTGGACCAACACCAGCAGATGACATGTCACACCAAATCATCATCCATTGGGGAAACTTTACACTGGACTTGGATGGATTCTTGAAATGAAGTCCTCCAGACTCTGGGACCTGGATTTTAAAATAAAATGCTAAATTTAATTCCATCTGAAAAGAGAACTTCAAGTTTTTCTCACTAGCCCAGATAAGATGCTTATGATGTTGTCTCTGGTTCAGAAGGTGCTTGATACTAAGGATGCAACATTTGTAGACCGTTTCCTGAACATGTCTGTATGTGGTGGCTTTTGATGCACTACTCCAGCCTCACTCCACTCCTTGTAAAGCTTCCCTAAATTCTTGAATTGGTCTTAACAAATTTCCTTTTGCTTGTGCACATTTTCCTAACACACTTTTTCCATCCTGTCACACCTTCTGTGGCTTCGCCTCCTCGTGGAGGGTGTCGATGATTGTTGATCAATGATCATGGGTTTTCCCCAGGTGTGTACTGAACTAGACCAAGAGATATATGAGATCTATATTATATGCATTGTAATTGAATGGAATAGATCTATGTATTCTAATATTTGATGATAGTGTATTTTTGATTTTCAGCTCAATGTCAGAATCATCAAAAATAAAAATAAACAAAAAAGGCTTGCAATATTTCACTTTACATGTAATGAACCTAGAATAAGAGTTTCACTTTTTTATATTTAATTACAAAAAAAATATGTGTGTGTGACCCTCCCAGCCCTTCATCTCTTCTGCTTTCATTTTGTTCTTCTCCTGAAGACACAGCTCATATCTTCCTGCAGGCTACTTAGCATCCAGGAAACGGCTAGCGCTTCCATCAAGGTCACTTCACTGACCACAGCCATGTTCAAGCAGAGGATGATAACCAACTCTTTAAAGTACGTTTATATAGAAAGTAGCAAAGTTTTGTTAAAAGTCTGGATTAAATTCTTTTTTTAATCATGATTTTCTCCAGAAACTCAAAAGCAACAACGCATATTATTACTGCTTTCATGTATATCTTTACCACTTACACTTCAGAACCTCCTTATGATGGTTTCGGACGGATGAACGGATAACTCAAAGAACTGCTTCGCCTTTGCATTCGTAAAGCACCGAATAAAGTCTAGAAGAATTCAGGATTTAGAAGGATTTAGAATCTAGTGAGTGCAAGATAAGTGCAAATAAAATGTGTATGTAGAGGGAAAAAAAGGGGTTTGTGAAAGCATCATATAGAAATGTACTGTTGTGGAGAATCATTTCCAAATCCAACAACCAGCTGAGTTTTCATGAGTTGCCAACTGCACAGCTGGTAATATTAGTACACACTACACTTGAATCAGAAATGGTTGAAATGCTCAGGGTGTTTAAATCATTCGCTATGATCATTGAAAAAGGAAAATCATGAACGTGGAAAATCAGTATCGCATAAGTCTAATACACATGAGTTCTAACATACAGTATAAACACATGGGAGTGTGATTTTAGGGAATGATAATCAACAACGCTTTCAAACAATGATTCAATCAACGATTCGAATTCGCTCATATCATGTACAGGTGGGGGGAAAAACATTGATTCAATTACGTATTGTTATTCTTTTCAAAACCGTCAAAAACAGATTTATAAAAAAATATTTTTATTTATATACGTTTGCATTTGACATGGTAATCCTACAGGTGATGCACTCTATTCTCAATAAACTACACTCTATATAAACTATTCAGAATACGAAGTGTTTAGAATTGTAATAAAATATTTATTTAAAAAAAATTCTATTAAATCTGGGAATTTAAAAAACACAATCGCAATATGAATCAAATCGGCACCGGGGTATCATGATAATATTGTACCAGCTGTAATAAATGATTCATTTATTAATCAGTGACGTTATATATTATATTTTATGAATTTATAGTTCCTTTTTGCAAACTGAAATATCACGAAACAGTTATTATTGTTTTAAATTATTAACAGCATCAATGAGTGTATTTTATTTCTTTTATGCTGCACAATCAATCAAATAAATATTAGAAATTGTGATGTATTTGTGCAGTGATTTAATTGTAAAAGGCTGCAATTTATTACAGGTAATATATAAAAATCAGGGATTTAAATAGAGTTTATTTTTTAAATACGTTTGTGGTAATAAATAACTATTGCAAGACATCCTTTGAATGGGATCATACAACTGAATACAAACATGGTCCATTTAATAGTTACGTATCACAGTTTAAATCGCAATCACAATACGTGTCAAAATAATCTGTGTATATATAATATAAATAATTTACTAGGTTTAGATTATAAGGAGTGCACGTTATTGAGTGTTACTATAGAAACACTGAAGCAGGAGCATAGCGTTCATATAAAACCGTACGTGGTTACCTTATACTAGTGCGCAGACTGGACGGCGCGGAGTCACGTGATGTGTTAAAGGGAACAATACGTGAACAAACACAAACAATAAATTAACAAAATTATATAATAATAACAATCAATTAAATATTTTAAAGATTATGTTGATTAAACATTCTGAATGCTGGTTTTGATTATTTTTTTATGAATTGTCGAGCCCTACATTTAGATACCTGCACTCCTATTAGAGCTACGGTAATGAGAAGGTTAAGCAAGTCAATAAATATTTTTTATCTGAAAGTTAAACTTATAACTTATAAGTAATACGTTTGTTAAGCCAGTAGGTCGGTCTCTGCACAGAAAAAAAAAAAATCTAATATCATTGTACACGAAAAAATTTAACACTGTACACTGTTATTTAAAAGCCTCTGCAGATACAGAACATTTTCCGCCAGATTTACATGAGGACAAAAGGACTGTTTTTGTCACAAGTGCACACAAAACAAAGAAATTAATCAGTAAGTAAATAAACTATAAATATCTCTGCGGCCCGGGAAACATGTGGCACCAACATGCGAGGAGAGAGAATTATAGCGCGAGCCTGGGAAGTGGAAAACTTTGGTGAAAAAAAAAACATATACGCACACACACACACACACACACACACACACACACACACACACACACACACACACACCTGCAACGTTTTCTAATGCACCAAATATGCTAATTAATGTGTCACTTCCTGACAAAGCAAAGACAGTGAACGGCATTTCCAAAGCCAGACTTGCGGAGGGATATAGTGCCACGCTTTGATCGTCCCACGTGTCAGCTCAAACTCTTTGAGGCCACGGCGTTCCTGAACAGAGCTGACTGGCTCAAGCGACAGATTTATCGTCCTGTTCAAGCTTCTCCCTGAATATTCATACAGACTGACGAATGACGACGAGAGCGACACCGGCAACAAACTCAAGAGAAAATTCCAACACCAGGACAAAAGTATTTCCCTAAACACCAAATAAATAAAAGGAAAACGTATGCGAAAATAAAGTTGATATTTTGAACTGTTTGACAGGCTGTCTTCTTAGATCTAGAGATCTGGAAACACCTCAATATTTTATATGGTTTATTTTCTTGAGAGAAATACATTGTGACAAGAAAAATAAGGTGAGAAACAATGAGAGCGGTGTTTAAAACAGCACTGCGCACTTTGGAACCGCAATAACTTTAGTATATAAATATCTAAAGTCATACCATTTAAAGTGACAAGGAAGAAAAAGTTTTACTGAAAGATGCCGCGCCTTCCTAAGGCAGTCAACTAATTGGATGAATAAGAATTTAACTGATTAAAAAGTTATTAACCAGTAATGTTTGTTTTGCATAACATTTCTCCATAGCTCACACATCTATTAACTTGTAAACCGTAACAGGGTGCACTTGCAGCGTAGGCAATGCACAATATTGGACATTGTCAGATGAGGATTGACAACCCAGCAGCATTTACAACAGCTATGTTCTTTTTATTATTCTGTTTGTTTAAACTATTTATGCTTCATTAAGTTTTCTAACCCAATTAATTAGTTGAGATTGTGCCACAAGAACAGTAAAAAAAAACACTTATACTAAGAAAGACTGTGTGTCTTACAATTAATTAGCAATTATTGAATGACACGTCAGTTAAGTGTCCGTCAGTTAAGGAAAATGTAAGATGGATCGGAACTGGCAAGGAATTTTTCCACAAAATGGGAAAAATATAAAAAAAACAATACAAAAAACAAAAACACATTAAAAAAAACACTTTACTACTGAAGAGATGCTAATAATTAATCATCAATTAATTCACCGATGATGTTTGTTTTTCAGGTAGTGACAGCGTTGTCAACCCAGCTAACATTAGCATAGCTCATTACACGCTTGCTTATAAATTATTAGAAGACCTGGGTCTCCACAATTCCCTTCGTGAACACTTGATCGAGTCAAATCCAAATTTAAATTCAAATTTTATTTAAATTTACATACACAGTCACGTCACAGTCATACACAGAATATGAAGTGAAACGCTTGTACGACCGCCCGTGATCTAAAAATTTAAAATAGAGTTTTCAAATAAAGAATATGAAGTATGAAATAAGAGAAAAAAGATTATACAAATACTGAAATATAAACGTTTAGGTGGAAAAAATTTACACTATGTGCAAATAAAAAAAATATATATAATTGAATGGCATTTGATTATAATATATAATAATCAATATAATAAATGTGCAACATGATGAGTAGTGGGATTGTATGAGAAAGCAGATCTGACTGTTTAGTCCTGTATGGTGATCCACTTACTCTTCCGCCATCGTTATATTCACTCAGAGCTCAGTCACAAAACTGATCACTGTTGTTCTAACACACTTTTGCTATTTTTAAAGGTCAACAGCATGAACTGTTGTATGAAGATGAGCATTTTATAGGTGCGTCATGTGCACAGTGTATATGCGGAAGTAAGTTTATACCCATTATATATAATAAAAATGATAATAGAAAATGATATGTGAAGGTCAGGGTCGATAATGTGGCAGGACATGACAAATAAATCAGTGTCTGGGAAAAACTGACTTGCGCTGCTAGAAC
This sequence comes from Clarias laeviceps, assembly GCA_030014305.1. NCBI lineage: Eukaryota > Metazoa > Chordata > Actinopteri > Siluriformes > Clariidae > Clarias > Clarias laeviceps. Next base: position 31,500,457 of record JAQMYJ010000033.1, on the reverse strand, counting down.
TATTTGCGTTAAACTTAAACTTAAGGGGAAATGTGTCCTGTTATCATTAATTATTAACAATTAATCGAATATCAGTTGTTAACATGTTAACAGAAGTTGCAACCCAAATTATTACCAAATTGAAGTATTCCATATTTACAACTGGAAATGATGTCTCACTCGTTGCTCGATTAGTTTAGATTATCGTTTAAAAGCCTCATGGTTTATTCTGACCTCTAAAAGCCAGTCACATGGTTTATTCTGACCTCTAAAAGCCAGTCTCATGGTTTATTCTGACCTCTAAAAGCCAGTCACATGGTTTATTCTGACCTCTAAAAGCCAGTCTCATGGTTTATTCTGACCTCTAAAAGCCAGTCACATGGTTTATTCTGACTTCTGTTCAAACTCACATAGACATAGAAATAATCTCCAAATCGTTCACTCTCTTCATTTCTCTTTCGACTCCGTTATTTAGACGCACAGTGTACACGCTCTCAGATGTTTTGATGATGATGTGACGGCGCAGGAGCATGGCGGACATTTTGACAGATTGAATCTGATTACAAACAGACTTGAGGCATTAGGCTTATGTCCGTTTCACTATGAGACGTAACTATCTAACAGGATGATCAAAGCGAGTGCACTCTTAGCTATCAAATAGAGATGTCATAGTATATTACTGTAAACCATTTTCAACGGCAGCAATATCGACAGGTTTTCCCAAACCAAAAAAAAAAAAAAACTTATATAATTCATACCAGGGATGTTCAGGTCAAACATGCTGATTTTTATTTTGTGCAACTTTTTTTGTGTGATGCTTTTTTAGTACTTGCGTGGTTTTAATGCATGTTTATCATCATTTTATTTTATCCATCAGGAGATTTTGTGTCAAGGGCACAAGGGGTGTTCAAGTCAAACTGGGACTTGTATTCAAATTTCTTGTAAACGAAGATAAACACGATTGACACTTACAGAAGACTTCATCCCAGTATGCTGATGAGACTCTTAACCACAGTAAATATTTAAATAGAGCAAAGGTTTTAAAGATGGCTGTAGGTCTATGAATGATGATCCTGGCCGAGGTGGCTCGGAGCCCACTGCAGTCGTTCCGTGAACATTCAGTGAGTCATATGGGGGGATTATATAGAAGAATTAAGGGAGTTTTCTCATAACTATGTTCTGTTATTCTGCACAATCACTAGTCCCGGTTTGACTTGAACACCCTCTATACAATCGTTTTTGTACTTCTACAAACACATTGAGGAGATTTTCATGATTTGTTTAAGTTTTATTACTAACATTAGTGTCCAGAATGGCTATTAATTAAGAAAAACAATTAGGTGTTTCACCAAAGACCTAAACCTTTACTTAAAGAGCTATTAACTGCTCAGTCTCAGATCTTAATGGGACTCGAAATGAGTGTTTAATTTAAAGCAAGAGTACTTGGAGGGTAAACAAGTTAAACAAACGAATAAATGACAGATGAAATACGTACATATACAGTACAGGCCAAAAGTTTGGACACACCTTCTCAATCTCTCTGTCAATGTGTTTTCTTTATTTTCATGACCATTTACATTGGTAGATTCTCACTGAAGGCATCAAAACTATGAATG
>JAQMYJ010000033.1:31469251-31498398 GCA_030014305.1 Clarias laeviceps | reverse complement strand
TGAGAATCTACCATGTAAATGGTCATGAAAATAAAGAAAACACATTGAATGAGTGAAGGTGTGTCCAAACTTTTGGCGTGTCCAAACATTTTCAATATGTTTAAATCAGATGAATTTTTCCCATTAAACTTTTAAGTTGAAACAAATAGCCTTTTAGTATAATTTTAATAAATGTATCTAGTGATAAATGCTTGAAGGATATTATTCAGAAAGGGCTCATGTGAGTGTAGTTCAGTGTCACACTGCAGTTACAAATCAATTATTTATGCATCTTGATGCATGCTGATTTTTAATTTGTGCAGCTTTTTTTTTTAGTGTGACCCATTGATGCTTTTCATGCATATTTATTATTATTTTATTTTAGCATCAGAACAGTTAGTCTTGAAGGTACAAGGGGTATTTAATTCCAGCTGGGACTTACGAGTAAACTCCCTTTATTTTTTCTATATAATCCCCTGCTACATCAATGCTACACTAAAATTTCTCGTGAACAAAGAAGGACAGTACGGTGATGAGTCTCTTAGGCTACGTTTACCCTACAAGCACGATTTTATTATTTACCTGTCTTAGTCAAGTCGCAAACTTATCCGATCTAGGACCGTGTGGTCTGATCTGAAAAACCTCAGATTTGTGCATTCAGACAGCCATATGAAAATAGATCTGTGTCACATTTTGATAAACTTTAGACTGGTAATGTGAACATTAGCCTCAAAAAGCAGTAGGTAGTAGAGGACCAACGCATCTACATTAGAGTCAGATAAAAGTCACTTGTAATTATAAATGCGAACCGCCATGACGTGGAAATAAAATCGGAATTGAGCAATGTAGCTTATAATGTGACCGTCACCTAAGTGTCAAGTATATTTCATATATTCAGCAATGACTGTATGACATATTGTGTGTGTGTGTGTGTGTGTGTGTGTGTGTGTGTGTGTGTATGTATATTGGACCAACCAAGACAATCATTCCATTTCTAGATATTTGCATCAGTCCTCAATAGCACATCACCGTTCAGTATCAGCGAGTGCTATGAAAGGAACCTCCGTTTCAGGTGAAATGAAATCCAAATAGAAACTGAGCAACATGGGAAAGAAAGGAGACTGGACAGCTGCCAGATCCGGCGTTTTCCCTCCCGAAGCATGCCAGTCAGCGCGTACAGTATGACAAATTACCCTGCATGAGACTTCACACTGCAGCCACCTCCCAACAGCAGCCTCCTCCAGATGGACCCAATTAAGCTATTAGCCAATGAGAGGTGCCTGATGACTCCATTAGGAGCCATTCGGAGGTTAAATAAACGGAGGAAATCAACAGAACCCCTCGATTTCAATCTGTCTTCGTTTATTTGCGTAGCAGAGCGTACTTTGAAAAACTGACCTACAGGTGAATAACTGACTCGAATGATTACTTTTTTTTTTTTTGCTGGCGGTGCTGAGGGAGAAGGGAGAAACGAGAAAGAGAGAGGCAACAGAGAAGGGAGAAGAGGATCTCTAAGGTAAGGCAGGATGATAATTTAGAGTGAAATACGTGCAGATTAGATCTGGAGTGACTTCACGCACTCTCTCTCCTGGGTCCTGTTTATCTGCCATCACCTCAGCTGTCCCATATATTTAAGCACAGAGTCGATGCAATTCAGTGGCACCATCACTCACAGACCGGCACTCCAGGTCCACTACTGACAACCAGCTCCAAGAATCAAAGCTACTAACCCAGCTTAATGTTGGAGGAGATAAAAAGGAATCAAGTAGGTATCAAGTGGAATGAATTATTAAACAAATACAGTATATGGCATTGAGAAAAATATATATATTGCTGCGTTCTTTAACACAAATGGCTCATCGCGTAGTTGCCCAAATCATTAAATCCCCCAAGCTTTGACAGCCACATGCCACGTTCACCAATAAAAAGCAGAAGAAACTGGACAGAATCAGGTGTTTTGCAACATTTCAGTTTACTAGACGGTTTTGAAGCTTACTAGTTTATTCAGTTGAGGATGTATGCCACAATTCTAGGAGCTCAGCCAACACCATGCGGCTAATAGCCTCGCAACTGTCAATTTGAAGCAGAACCAGCCAGACCTCCAGGACTGCTCCAGACAGCTTTGCCTCATGGAAATGAGCGAGCTCCTGCTATTTCCCAGGCACTGATGGTGAGATCTCCCTGACTTCCACTCCGCGTCTTCCTTCTTTCCCCAAAATACACACGTACATTTCACCATTAGGTGCCATCAGACAAGTTGCAACAGGGATCTCGTTCTCCAGCAAGCACATGTCTTTACTTTTCCACTGACAAAAAACACAGTGGCACCAATAACAGAGTCCCTTGATGAGGCTTCACAGCTGTATAGCTGCTCTACTTTTAGCCATCACCAATTCAGCCTAGCCCTCTCACACGCAACACAACCTGCATTCTATAAGGCATGCTAGTATTTCTAACTACATGGGCTTTATTTGAATTTGTACCCGCTTCAATGAACATATACACTTCAGCAGATAACTTTTCGCAGATCCAGTGCGTCAGCATCTCATAAAACATCTGCTTTCCTGGATTCAGATGCTCATATCTGTCGTCTTCCATCTGATGCCTCTTCTGCGGCTGGGGAATTCCCTTCTTGCAATGACACATTGAATTTCTTTCAAACTGTAGTGGTGAATTAACGATAAAATAGATGCTTCAGAAGGTCCTTTTGTAACCATGCTGGGAATCTTCACCGAGTTTTCTAAAAGCCCTGTTGGTGTCATTTTTTTCCTCAGCATAAAAATAAAATTCATGGGGGAAGAGTGATAGGTGAATATTTGTATGTTTATTGGCTAATTCAACCTGGCATGCTTTCTCAGCAGCGCTACAGGGAGCACACAGAGTGCAGTGGTTTGTGTAGCTGAAACAGCAGGGCCTTAGTGAATCGCTTACTGATAGTTGCCAAAGATTGTGCTCATCAACCTCAAGCTGAGAAACCTCAGCCATGCAGCAGTCCGTCCTCAGTTTACTCCAAACTAGTTGAAATCAACGCTACTCCACTTCTCCCTACTGAACGCTTTTGGCTCTTTGAAATCTACACTTTATGGGAAAAATTATATGGCCAAACCTGTTGATATTGAATTCAGGTGTTTCAATCGAACCCCTTATCCCCAGTGAAGGGAAATGTTCATGCTTTAGCATACCAAAATATCTTGGACAATGTTATGCTTCCAACAGTTTGGGGAAGGACATTTTCTATTCCAACATGACTGTGTTCCAGTACACAAAGCAAGGACTATACAAGTTCGGTATGGAAGAACTTGACTGGCCCGCACAGAGCCCTGACCTCAACCCCATCAAGCACCTTGAATGGACTTGAATGGAGATTGTGAGCCAGGCCTTCTCGTCCAACATCTCTACAGAGTGAATGGGAACATAAACACTCCAAAATCTTGTGGACAGCCTTCCAAGAAGAGTGGAAGGTGTTACAGCTGCTAAAGGGGGACCAACTCCCTATTGAAGTATATATATTTAGATACAATGTCATTCCAGGTTTGGCCAAATAATTTTGTCCATATAAGGTACCTCAGATAAGCCTGACATAATCCTCTCATCCCCAGGCTCCTCAGTGTAGACCAAAGACTGTCCTGATATGATGGTCATCTCTTTGTCATTGTGTTCAATGGAGCTTGAGGTCAACTCCCCAAAGTCCAATGCTTACATCTGTGGTTTCTGTCCTTATAAACCAGACAAAACATCAGACAAAAAAAAACAACAACACATCTAACCTTCCCATCAGCCGTCGAAACAAATAAAAGTCAAGACTCCATTTTTACATGCTTTACCTGTCTCTTTGCTCAACCTCCCTCTGTCTTTACTTCACAGCCTCCACGCTCCATCCATCATTCTGTCCTTTCGTAAACTAGGACAGCAAGTCACCTCACCGCTTAACCCCACTTTCCCTCCTCCTTCTTCTCTTCCTCCTCTCGACATCCATCTTTCTGTTGCACCTCCTGCAAGTCTCCGTTTCCCTGAAGCCCAGGCAGTTCCTTGAGGAACCAGCTGTGGATAACCTGACGACCCAGTGGGACGTCTGTAGGAAAGACGTCATGTATGCACCACTTCCTAGTGTGCCCCCTCACCTTTCTGCAACCGACTTGCCGGCTCTACATTCATCATCCCTCCGTCTCCATCCTGAATTTCAATGCTCCATTTTTCCTCATCTGTTGCCCGAAGGGTCTTCTGTTATATACTGTAATTTCTTCCTTTTTTGACTCAAAAATCAGGTGCAGGTCTAAGTAAAAACATGTTCTGTGGTTAATCTGGTTTCTAGCGAGACCTCCTGCATCCCTCCAGAGTCAGTCAGAAATGAAGAAATGGCAAATTACAGGAAAGCACAGCATGTCTCTTTGGATCTGACAGTCAGAGCCACAAGAGAATGAAGACTGATAGGACGCAGACAATAAAACAAAAGGACCTTTGTCGGAGGCGTAATTAAATCACCGGTGACAGCAGCACATGTGGGGTCAGAACCACCATGCGCCACTTGACTTCTTTCATTAGTGCGCATTGGGACTGGCAGGACTAGTCGTATATATGTATATTTATAGTTTGATAACCAGCTGGAGAGCGGCGTCCTGCGAAGCTGCTCGGAGCTTTGTGATCTTGTCAAATAGAATCAGAAACACAAAGGGAGGTGACAAGCACTCAGGGTCTTTCCGTGCTGTTACAGAAAGAAACCAAAATAACTGCGGAACAGAAAAGCATTACAGGGGGTTTGGAAGATAGAAATCTGATCTGGTCCTTCATTAGTCAGGAAAGAGAAATCTAAACAGAGATTCGTTAGAAGTGGCAATGTGTCAATGTTAATAAGCCATAGGCACTTTTAGAAATGTGCCCAGACTACAATAATCAGCAAATTAAGTCGGAATGGACAACACTTTGGCTGAATTGTTAGTGCTTGGGGTTAGTCAATAAGAAAAAAAACCTGAGTGTCTAAAGGGCAGTGGGATAAATGATGAGTGGCTCTTGGCAAGGGTGGAGGGCTGTACTGATTCAGCTCAAGAGCCGTGCTATCGTTTGAGCTGACTCACTTCAATGAATGTTGACAACTGAAGAAGGAAGCAGCGGTGTATGAGAGACATGTAAAATTAGAGGCTTAGTGACTGGCCTGGCAATTGTCAGACTAATTAAAAAATTGCTAATTATAACGCGCTTTACTTCTAATAATCATTGGGCTATAAAGTCCTGGCTGTCAGGTGTAAACAAGGCGTGCGACTGCAGTGGGGGGAAATCAATGGACATCTGTTCATTTATCTCAGGCAGGGAACCAAATTGAAAATGGATTGCCCAATGCACCACAAATCTGCATTGTGATAAAGGAGCAATAAATCGCAACACCTGCTTAGTAAACGATAATTACCATTCCGGCAGCAGGCCCCATGGCCCTCCGCGAACCGCCAATGAAGAATCAAATTGCAATCTCTTGCTGGTGGGACAACTGGATGCCAGGAGAATTTGTAGGTGCAGCCGAGGCAGGGCCACACAGGATGTCTTCAATCACCGAGTGAAATTCTTCAGGTGGTGAACTGGGTTCTTCATTACGGAAGTCTAATGAGTCAAAATGAGACAATAAATCCATTCTGCCGCCTCCCTGGCTATGGAGTTTCCGACCTAATGATATTACATTTTAGTCTTTCAGCAGAGGGCCAATCGGTGCGTCCCCTGACATGCTCTTGGAGATTGCTCGAAATTTATAACACGAGGCACCAGGGCAGAACTCAAATTCACGAGGGATGCTGTCTCTAAATGATTGAAAAACCAGTGAATGGGCTTTCTACGTTTCAGGTTTTGTTTGTATTTCCAGAATCCTTGGCATACATCTGCTGTTGGATTGTATACTGTGAGTGTGTATTGGAGTGTGTTGATATTTTCAGCATTAACTGGAAACAGGCCATTTTGGCAATTTGTTTGACAAAACCAGCAAACAGATGTTTTCATTCTACATACTTATGAATAATTAAATGATTGGTGTCCTTCCCATAGCCTTAAAAAACACATCACTACAGAATTATTGAATTTGGTAAAAATGCCTTGATTAAGTTTATATTCCTAACAGCTCAAATTTTATTATTATTGCATTCATTCTAATATGGTATCATGTCTAGTGTAACAATTTATGCAATTCAATCGGTATTTTATCAGCCACTTCAGAATCGACTCACACGTTTTAAATTTCCTAAGTAAACTTTTTAAAAAATGTTAAATAGTCTAAAATGTATACAGTCTTTTTTTTTTTTTAAATATATCGCAGCTTTTGCAGAACAAAGAAACAGCTGTATGTTCCGCAAATACTCGAGTTTTGTGAGAGTATCACTTTGTCTTCTTCTTTTAAATTTAGGGGATGTGGATGCAATACCGCCACCTAGTGAACTGGAGTGTGGAGCGGAAGATTGGCAGGTAAAAAAATAGCTTTTTGTATGAGACGTGACATTTAAACAATTAAAAATTTTGCATAGCAATTTAATATTTTTTAGATACGAGTAGTAGTTTTTTTTATATATATATTTCAAAACAAATCAGACAATAACCATTAATGGTATTACAGCTAATCAAATTGACAGCCTACATACAGTACGATTCACTGCTCCACGAGGAGCGCTATAATGTAAGGAACAACTTGTGTCACAACATTATTACTCAGAATATTAAATAGACCAAATTTTGCTTTGGCAAATTGCTGTGCATAAGAAGAATATTATACTTCTAGTTGTAGCAAGTTGTTTTAATTTTTTACAAGAATAACTTTCAGGGTGGTAAGAGTGGTAAATTATCTTTATGTCAGACCATCGTCATCACACAATGCCGTGGTTGATTATCTTTCTATGACAGTACACGTCCAAGTGTTTCATCCGTTACATAACAGATGGACATATTGCCAGTTTGGCACTCCAGTGTTTACTGACAATTTATCATCTCAGCTTTCAGGAAACGCCAGCTTAGTCATCTTTCTGTCAGTCTCTCAACCCTGTGGCACCCCCCAGAGATAAAACAGATAAGAAAAAAAAAACAACAACAACTGAAACGTGGTTGGTTATACCAGGTGTTTTGTGGTCGTGTTACGTTTGAGCCATACAGCTGTGGATGGCTTTGACAGCCATCTATATGAGCTGTACTGCACGTGCATGTTCACCTCAATGAAGTGTCCACTGCTGTTCTCTCGCAGTCCATATGACACCGATGTAATTTAAAACCCTTAAAACTCAAGCGGGTTTTCATAGATACGCCCCGGCAACACAGCATACTGTAGGTCAATAATGATTGAAAAATATATATATGTGCTTTTATAAAAGCCTTGCCAGTGGACATAGTCATATTGTTAATGGAGAGGCTTCAGACATCAAACTGTGTGTTTGGGTTTTCGGATATATCAGGTGGAACAGAAGTAATCATTACTTTTATGAAGGGTAAATTGTACCACGACCGGAATATGGGAACGATGTTGCAAAAATGTAGAACTCTCAAAATGAGAGTATTATTATTATTATTTATTTATTTTTGGGTGATAGAAATAACCGAAAACAAGAATAAAAACGTGATTATGTGTGTCTGTGCTTTTTCTTTGCCTGTGTGACCCATTTTTTTTTTTTTTTTTTTTTTGCTCAGTCATGTTTGGGAAGTTGGTTAAAATATGACATAAAATTCAGTTCACCATATGGCCTACTTTTTCGCTGAAAAACTGGATATTTCACTCTATCCTGCACAATCCTGAGCCCTATATATTTTAATTAAAAAAAACAAACTGCAAGACATATCCAAAATGCTCTGAGCTTTAATCTAATAAAGTGAGAGTGAAAGAATGGAAACAGAACCAGTTTAAGTAATAAACCATTACTTCATACACCTTTCACTTGGCCATCACTGAGGCCTAAACCTTTTTCTACATGCGCACAGAAATCTTGTGCGGCTCGGTAATAAAACCTTCCTGATTCACCTCCAGCATTAGCATTTACCCTGCGCACGTTAATATTTCCAGCTGCCATCCATCTCGCACTTCTGAAATACATGATTTTGCATTTAGCAACATCTGACAAGCTTATAATCATAATGATCATTCAGATCCAAGATAGAGGGAACATGAAAAGATGTTAAGAGTCTGCGAGATTGCTACTGAATGGAAATATGCAACAAAATTAAAGACATCATTCACGAAGAGACAAGAATATTACAAAACTTACATCATGTCTCCTTAAGCCTCAGTGAATCAAACAAGATTTGCCGGCTTGTCGAGAGGGCTGCAAAGCGAGGTACACACACAAACATCATCAGAGCCCAGCCACGGGAGCGAATTGTGCTCCTGTCACAAGCCCTTCTCGACAACACTTAAACAACAAGCAGACATAGATTAGTCACGTTAGGAGCTCCATCTGCTACCGAGGCTCTCGTTCCCCCTCTCTCTCTCTCTCTCTCTTTCTGCCTTGCTCACTCTTCATCTCTCTCGACCCATAGCCTTTCATGTCAAGCTAAGCTCAGGTAGGTGTGTGATTCTCGGTGCACTCGTTGCTCTCGGCAGGCTTCTTTGTGTTTCTCAGAGTCGGAGCACATGGATCTCAATAAAGAGCCACGTATTACACGCACGCTCCCTCGCTTTTCATTTCTAGCGTGGGCAACAACACGCGCTGAGCTTCAGATTCAATATGGGGTAATGAGAGTGACAGAAATACCTTCTCCTGCAACCAACCCGGTGCACAAAGTCACTCCAGAGTTAACATATATACACCTGGCCTGCTTTCACGCTGTTTTTTTTTTTTTCTTTTTTTTTTTTTCCGAGGCTGTCTACTAAACACACAGTACGACAAAAAAAATGTTAAGTACCACCTTCCTGTTCCGAGACATCAGAAGTTTTTCTCACTTGGTCTCTCGCTCTCTCTCTCTCTCTCTCTCTCGTTCTTTTCCTTCTTATCCAGATTGTTTTTTTTTTTTTTTTTTTAAACTTCTCTCCCACTCTTATTTTTTTAAACTTCCCAGTAGTTTGTAAGCTCAAGCTGAGAGTGACAGGTAAGGGAACAGCAGGAAAAGGTGACAACAAGATAATAGCTGCTGCTTCTAGCGCTAATAGCGGCTTCATCATCATCATGACCTGACGTGTGTGTGTGTGTGTGTGTGTGTGTGGGTGCCTGTGCCTCTGTAAGCGAGAACTGCATTTTCAAAAATATCAGCTTTTCAGCTTATACAGTTTGCTCATTTAAAATAAAGAAAAAAAAAGATATGAACCGAAAGATGACTGATCCACTTCATGCTGTAGGATCAGACAGAAGAGATTAACGCCCATATATACAGCATGTACTACTAATGCTTCCTGACTGTATCTACAATGACATACACACAAGACACCCTTCGTCATCTGTCACTGGCCTAAAACTCGATCGTTCCCTGAACAGATTCTGCTGTGTCTGTGTTTTTCCGCCATTAGCGAGGGACTGAAAATTTCTCGAACACATCATTAGGTTTGTCACACATCTTAGCCTCACATCCCGCTGTTTCTGTAGGAGACCGATGTGACGACGAAAAAGGAAAGATCCCATGCCACGAGGAACAGGCGAACCGGTCGGCTCAGTGTGTGTGTGTGTGTGTGTGTGTGTGTGTGTGTGTGAGAGAGAGAGAGAGTGAGAGATATCAGGGATCGCCACTAAGGCAAACATTTGATATCTAACATCAACAAGTTTATCAGTTCATCTGAGAAACATGACAGAAGATCAATATTTATCAATATTTATCAATATTTATATAAATATACTGAAAATGTATGGGACTATATACTGTATACTGTATATATATATGTGTGTGTGTGTGTGTGTGTGTGCGTGCATACACCATAGCATTAATATCAGTTTGTAATGAAAAATTTTTACATCCAATATCAGCACATTGCAACTCAGCACATCTACAATAACGGCATGTTTATTAATCCATGAAGTAATTACTGTTTGCTTCAATAATAACAACAGCTGTCAAGTTAGTTCCAGAGAAACTACATTTTCATTCAATGGAAAATGTGAACAATTATATTTTATATTTATATGGTTTTCTGAAATATTTAATTTATTATTATTATTATTATTATTTTGAAAATATGTTTTATTACAAACTGAACCGATAGAGCTGGTGTTAAAATGTTTATATATATATATATATATATATATATATAAAAAGACTTAAAGAAAGGCGTGGTCCACTCTGGACAGGGTGCCAATTCATCGCACAAATATTTATTTTTCTTTCGTAAAAATCTGTTTATTATTTCCCTCAAAACTCGGTGAGCTACGATTAATCACTATGCTTTTATCAGACACTTTATATTAATATTGTAATATTTAGCCATTTTTCAACCCACAGTACTGTGCAAAAGTCTTGAGCCACCCCTCTTCATATTGAAGTAAATTAAATTAATTCAAGTATGTTTAATTAAATAAATAGGAACAAATGTTTTAGTTTTTACAAGATACAATTTAAAAACTGGTCATTTATGTAACAACCTCGACAGCAGCGACCTCATTTCCCCTCTCGTCTGTTCCAACCACTCAGAACTCAGCATCACCAGTATACTGTACTAATCACTGACCTGATCATGTCATCATCTGCACCAGTTTCTCACTGGTTTATGCCTTAAGTAAAATAAAAAAAATAAAAAATAAAAAAAATATATATATATATATATATATTATGCTTGAATGATTCATACTGTACGTCACTGTGTGGCTTCACAAAGAAAAAAAAAAAACATTCCTCCGAAACTGTTCAGGTACAGGGACTGGACAGAAAATGAGAGACAAAAATGTCCTTCTAAAGAAATGATAGGAAGCTCATGACTTTTGTGTATTCAATTACTAACTAATAGTTGATATAGTACTGTAAGTATAGAAACTGTAAAATATTATAAAGTTTTACAGGGTCAAAGTATTTATTTAATTATTAATTCCTAACATAAAAAATACAATTAACTATCCCTATTGTAGCCATTAAAGCCATTACAGTTGATTTTTTTAATGCAAAACTACTAGTGAACAAACCTACCGTAAATATTGTTGTTAAATATTGTAAAAACTGGGACTAGTCCGTATGAATCCCAGTAAATGTTACGCTTACATTCATCCAGACTGAACGCTTATCAGATCGTTTAAAATCAAGGCAGAATCTGTTGCAATGAGGTATCAGACATTTAAGTCCCTTTCCAGGGTCAGAACAGTACAAAAAAACCTTATTTACTATGTTAAAAATATAAAGAGTGTGTAGCCGAGTATACATTACAGTTTTTACAAATATGCTCAGAACCTCTCAGAGAGAGACTTGAAAAACAACAATGGAAGTGTATGAAATGTTGGTCAGTGACTCATGAAATGACTACTGGGTTAATATTCTGTTATTGCTTTTGGGGAAAAAAAGAAAAAAAAAAAAGTCTTCCATTCTACAATATTATACACTTTTCAGTTTGGCAGGTTCATTTCCTTGCCGTAGTCTTGATAGGCCTTTTGAATGGCCATAGAGTTTCAATGCAAACCTACACATAGACAAACACACATGCACACGCACACAAAAACATGCATGCACACACACACACACACACACACACACCAGTGTCTTTCTATAGCATACTTTTAATATAGTGTTTAATTCTCTCAGGTCTGGCGCATCCTCCCACTCTCTCTAGATAAAACATAAAGAGTGTAAGACCAGTAACGCTCTGTCTTTCACCGCTGAAGCAGCCATGATTATTTCCTATCACAGTACATCTCAGAAAATGGAGAGCGGCTTTGAAGCTCAACTGTGAGAGCTCTGGTCGTCGCCATCATGGCAGGAGTTCAGGACTCCAGCTAATGGAGCCTGGCTTTTGGTTGCAACACGGCTACTTACCCACGGTTACCATAAGCTAGCTAGCTTAGCTTTAGCTACATTTTTAGCAGACAGCTGGAGGTTTGGCACCAGTAATGCAGCTGTCACTCAAATCAGCCACGCCCCTAATTATACACAATTTTAGCCTGAAATATAGTTGATATTATAGGAAATTAATCAACACCAATCTGGACCAATCTGATTTTAACAATGCTGGAGTTTAAACACAAATCAGTCAGTGTCATCGAAACCATAATTACAAAATCTATACGGAGAAATTCCTGAAATGATTGACAGTGATTAATTTAAAAATAAATAAATGCATGGGTCAAAACATTGTTGTTGTTGTTTTTTTTCCAACCTTAAGAATTTTCTTTCCAAGAATCAGGTAAAGATTCCACACTTTACATAATTGACTTATTCCACAATGGCAATAAGAAATCTTGTATGAACTTGAGCGGCATGGTGTGGCCTCGCACCTTCAGTGTCGAGGGTTCGATTCCCACCTCGATTCCCGGTTTGTGTGTGTAGTTTGCATGTTCTCCCCGTGCCTGGTGGGTTTCTTCCCGATCCTCTGGTTTCCTCACACAGTCCAAAAACATGCAGATTAAGCTAATTGGCATTCCCAGTGTATACAATATGTGTGTGTATGTTTGTGTGTGTGTGTGTGTGTGTGTGTGTGTGTGTGTGTGTGTGTGCCCCATCCAGGGTGTACCCCGTCCCTAAGTCTCCTGCGATAGGCTCCAGGCCCCTCAGCAACCCTGTATACAGGATAAACCGGTATAGACGCTGAGCGAATGAACGTATTTATAGTATAACTGTGTGGTCAAAAATATGTGGACACCTGACCATCACACTCAAATGTCTTTCCAAACTCTTGCCATGAAGTTGGAAGTACAACAATGTATAAAGTGTCTTCACGGTAAACAAGCGACTCCAAACCTGTTCCAGCAGCACAGAGCCAGCTCCATGAACACACGATGTGTTCAGGTTCGAGTGGAAAAGCACTCGAGTGCACGGCACAGAACCCTGACTGACCTTAACATGACTAAAACAGCTCGTAATATTATATACATTAGAAAATGTCAGATATAAAGGGATTTCTTGGGAAACTAAACTAATAAAAAAAAAACACACACTCACATATACACACACATATTTTTCAGCATAGGCGAGGCTATGTTTTTCCCAAACAAAGTGTGTGTGTGTGTGTGTGTAGTGAAAGCAAGTAAGAATTTACAACAAATCTCCCAACTGTACTGCTATAAAATTTAAAGCGACGCCCCGAGTCAATAAAACATTCATTACTTTGCATCGGATCAGACAAAGCTAATACAGACAAAGATTGGTTTAAACACCTTATAAAGGATTTGCTCAATAAGCCTGATGTGCGCCCATACACACAAACAGAAATACACACACACACACACCCTGGAGGAGCTGGGAATCAATGGATGAGCACGGATTTACCAAAGGGCATGAGGAGAGAGAGAGAGAGAGAGAGAACAGTCCTTTAATGTGCGCCGTCAGAGGAGTGATGAACCTAAACTACAGCAAAATACCTAATCTACTCAAACAGCCATAATCATCTACAAACCAAATCTCTCTCAGTGCACATCCTGCCAGCAACGCGCTTAGCTAATGCTTCTCTTACACACTGAGTCATGTTTAAATAACACCATCGTTTCATACACACACACGCCAAACGAGCGGAGATACAGTCAGCCGCGCTAAGCAGTCTCTCGGCACTGCCTATTAAGATAAAAGATGGTAGAAAAAAAAAAAAAAATCAAGAGTACCTAGAGAAAGCACTGTGGTTAAACAGATGTCTCGAGTCTCTGCCTGCAGGCCGGATGTGTAATGAAACAAGGACAAGATGGCTAATAATCATTAGGAATTAACAGCTCATACTGGAGAAATATTATGCTAGATCATTAAATGTCAAAACAGTCTGCCAAGGAAATATGGCTTCACCAGGGACGTGGCCATGAATCACTGTTTTTGGGTGTCTGTGCTAGTTTTGTAGTGTTACTAAAGCAGGAATGAAGTGTCAGGAGGTATCTTATACTGTACTGTACATACACGTATCTGTCTCTTACTGTGCAAAAGTTTGCACCCCCACTGTCTGCTGAATATGAGGATTATTTTGCAATTTATTTAATTTCAAGAAATGACTGCAGTGTTTCTACTAAAAGGCGGACATTCCCAAACAAGATACTGTAGGAATAAGAAAAATATATACGGTATTTGATTAGCGTTACTATTTTTTTAAGAAGGATATGCATATTGTCAACAGTCGTCGTGTATATATTTACCGTAAGTCTTTGTGCAAAAGTTTGCAGCCCCTCCATGTTTGCTTAAATCCAAAAAAAAAAAAAAAGGATTTTACAAAACATTTATGAAAATATACCATTCCAATAACACAAACAATGAGACGTAGATGTTGTACTGTGTGCTGCGACGTTATCAACTGGCTCCAAAAACCTGATATTGAAAATGCCTCTACTTATATTTAAATAGTTTCAAGCCATAATAACGGCTTGTCTTATCATTTTTTTAAGTGCACTAAAAACTCTCAATAGCTACTACACGTATACAGTACGCACATATGCTTCACGTTATTGCGCAATTGACTGCACCAACCACTACTGTTTGTTAAACGCAAAAAAAGGAGATGTTTACATAATAATAAAATTAATAAATAAAAAAATAAAAAAAATATATATATAATATATATATGTCCAGAAGATTATTCAAAGAGTAAAGATTACAACTGCGAGGATTTTAAAGGATATAAGACGCTGGACTCGAAGGCAAAGAATGGACGTAGGACCTTGTAGTTTCTTTTGTCTTCTTTGTTTTTGTCCTTTATGTGGCATCGCACGGGTCTATACAGTATCAGCTCTCTGTAATTACCAACATCCTTCAAGGAATCGTGTCATTTTCCCAGACACGAAAAAGTGTCGCGGCATTAGCCTTATTTCATTGTGTCGTCTCAGTGCTAGCTCATGGGCTTTGTTAATTGATTTGTGGCCCACATTGCAATACGGCGCTGGTTTCTACTTTCAAGATGTGGTTTTGTGGGTTCGTGCTCACTATGTGTGTGTGTGTGTGTGTGTGCGTAGGTACAAGGTCAGACACCTCCCAGAGACGCTAACGCTATTACTCTGTTGGTCAAAGCAGGCTACGAATGCTAAACAGGGTGAGAGGTAACTGCTAACTCATGCTAGTGCTTGTTACGTAATGCAATGAGTAATGAAGTTCTTTGATCTCAGGATAAATCGCAAAAACATAACATAAATATTTATCATTATAAAAAAAAAGAAAAAAAAAAAAGAACTGCATTGTTTATTCGTGACTATGTCAGTATATAGGGTATTAATGCACAACCTGAGCTTTTTGGTTATCTGTGACCAGTTAGCCTTTTCTAATATCATTTCTAAAAGGTCTAAAAGGTTCTCCGTCTTGTCAGTTTCAATCCTTGAAAAATGTACAGAGGGTTAATCGGACGATCACCCCACCAACTCATCATGTTATTGAGACGTTTCAGCATGAAATCTGTTTTGTTCCCCTCGCTGAACTTTAAACAAAATTCAAGCAGCCACGTCTCAAAAAAGCCAGCAGGGCCTGTTAAGAGATAATGACTAATTATGCTAATTTGTAAAGTTGTGCTCTTTCTTTCCTTGGTCATTTTATCAGCTGGTTCCTCCATAGGGAGCACTAACCGTTTAATGTTAATAAGAGTTTTTTTATTTATTTATTTTTTTTTTTTTTTTTACCCCCACCACCTTGGACGAATGTCCAGAGGAGGACGCCGTGTCCTAAATCAAGAAGGATTTCACAGTTAATAAGGGAAGTGGCCGCGCAAGTCGACGCTGCAGCTGCGGCGGGTTCCGCAGACGACCTTCATTAACCTTTTAAATGCCAGCGGCACCTCGCACAAAAAAACTCTTATCAACAAAAGCACACGGAGAGGCAGGATTTTCAAACCTAAATGTAAGTATATCTGTTTTCCATCCATCACATCGTGCGAGAGATTGAACTGAATGTTAGGCGAGATCTTCTACGTGAAGGGAGCGTCTCTATGAAAGAAAGAAATGTTGAATGTAGCCATAATGCAATAAAGTGATTGTGCCTTAGTGAGCTGCACGTCTGAATCAGAAACACCAAGACACAGAGGAAGCAGAGGCAGAGACTCCAAAGAGAAAACCAGGCAACACACACACACACACACACACACACACACACACACAGGTTTATGAGAACAGTCTAAACAGCATGACATGTCAAAATAAAGACACCAACCACAGCTCGACAATCATTTAGAATCCTGTGAGGTCTTTAAATATTACTTTGATGATAGTGAGATGAGAGAAAATACAGACCTTGACCTACATAAGTGCATTATTATTATTATTATTATTATTATTATTAAAACTATTAATGATGTAATTTTACCCCTTACATCTAAGACGTATTTTGAGGAAATGTCCGTCGGAGCTAGAAGATTAACGCCAGGCTCATGAGCGTATCCTTTCTAAAAAATTATTCTTTTTTTAAAAAACATAAGAACCTTTACTGTGTTCCAAATCAACACCCACCGGCATATTACGCCAAAATTACTACTAATTACTGTACTTGATCCTTATTATTTTTACTCCTCCGCTCTTTCTATACTCGACACTTCACAGTGATGACCAATGCCATGAGAATTAACTTCACTCTGCCCCGAAACAACCTCCAAATCCAGAGCATTACGCACATGATCCACATCTTTGCGTCACGGAAAGGAAGAAAAACACGACGTTTCTACAGCGTGACCACAAGCGGACGAGACAAGAGGATGATTTCGATGCTGACATAAGTGTGCAAAGCTGCAGTAAAGTGTGATTTTAAAAAAAATCTGATTTGAAATTGTGGATACACAGCCTCCTGTGTGATCCAGGGAAAAAATATATATGCAATGCTCTCGCGCAAAACCTTTTCCTCAGGTCTTTTTATAAAACATAGGAATTGACATGATCCAGGGGGAAAAAAAAAATTCAAAGAGGTAATTTTTAACCGTGACACAAAACACATTCTTTTTTTTTTCCTCGCACTTTTGCCTTTCTTCTTTCAGCTAGTCTTTTTCAGACCAGTCTGCTTTTTTTTTAAGCGACCTTGAGTGTTAGAAAGGTGTTTATATGTGTTGCAGAACAAATCAAGATCATGATATGCACAATGCGCTTTTTTTGTCTATGTTGTATAGCATTGGCTCATTCTGTATATCTTTTTTTTTTTTTAATTGCCTGATCTGACTGCTTTAAGCTCCAGTAATCTGTCTTTACATGATGTACGATTAAATGAAAGGTGTGACGTCGTTTTCCGGTGTACATTTTGTTACGCTAGAGTCCCTAAATGAACAATCATAATCTATTATAATCAGACGGGGGGAAAAAATCCCTGATTTGGGTTCACATAGATTGTAATGTTCTTCTAATCCGTTGCATTTTATGAGGATCAAGTGCATTAAATGCATGGCGTCAAGATAATCCGAAAAACGTCAGGCGTTTGCCAAGATGACTATAAACGTAATTGATTCAGCGCTGGAAAAGACTGACATACAGTATATTAGAATAACACTTAGATTTATCCTTCCATCTCCATTATGAGAGATTAGAGCAGGGGGAAAAAAAAAAGAAAGTTAAAACAATGCCCTGACGTCATCCGGCTTTGTGGAATTAATTGTGTCGACATTCCTTGGAGTGCGCTTTCTATTATTCCGATGGAAATCTGAATCAGGGTGATAACATAATGTAGCGTAATCATGAAAAATGCTGAATAAGAGACAAGTCAGCTGCCAAAGGAGGAAGAAGAAGAGGAAAAATGTGTTCTGGTGCTCTTGATAAGAGTGTGTTCCGTTAATGCGCAAATCTCAAGAATTTCAGTTGTAAAATTTCAAGACTTCGACGGTACTGTATTTTGGTGTTCTGGGGTGTCAGTGTATGAAGGAACGGTCACCATTAGAGCCCATCAGCTCAGCTGGGAAATTGGCAATCACACTCATGCACACACTCTCTCACACACTCACATACACACACAATGTTCATATGCAATGCTTAATGCTCTGTGACCATTTCTGTCACTTCCATTATGTAAATACATTTGACTCAGCACTGCGCTTATCTTTCTTTTCTCAATTACACACATTATTAATAACACAGGTTGCATAACAGGCCTTAGCTTAAATAATAATAATAATAATAGGTTTAATTTACACCACGCATTTCTCCACCCTGAGGTCGCTTTAGAGAGGGTGTTATTTATATCCCAAACACCTCCGCTGGCATATGTGACAAGCAAATTGAACTGAATCTTTTAACACTTCCTACATGGATGTGTGTTTGATGGGGGGAAGAAAAAGAAGTACAAACAGCAAAGCTGCATATCGACAGCGTCTAAGACAGAATGTCTGTCGCCAGTTGTTTGGATCAATTTCGATATAAAATTATCAAATTTCTGGTAATTCCTCTATCCTCTGTAAACCACAAGATGGGAAATATGTGTAACGAACACGTCCCTGCCAGTCAAAACCAAGCAGCTAGAGAGGCAGTGTGTCCAGGAGCGGGAGGTCTGATCACCAACACGTTATCAGCCTCGAGGGTCTGTCACGACAGGCGATAAGCAACTGTCACACACATACACACACACACACCTGTCAGGGTGAACGCAGAGGTGTTCTTGATACCCGGGTGCCCTCGTTTATTACCACTGAGAGAGATGAAGAAGCGCCACGGCTGCCGTCACTCACCTCAGCCTCTGCTTCGTTCGTTTACTCCTGGCGTCTGTGATGAAATTTCGATTGTGATCGCGCAACTAGATGGCAAGCAAAGTGGCCGGATAACAGAGGGGGTGGAAAAGGGCATTCTGCAATGATGTGCAACAAGTCTGGATTTGGTTTGAGTTTGTTTTTCTGTGGATTGGCCTATAATAATAATAATAATAATAACAATCTTTCTCGCTTTAAAATCCTGTTTAGTATATGTAATAATAAGTACCAAGAATATGCTCAAACATCTACTCATTCCTAATCACTTCTATAAGCCTTCTCATAGAACTGCATTAATAACACACCTTAAAAAAAAAAGAAAAGTTGCTTTAATATATCTTACAAAAGCCCAGCAGTGAGATGTCCTTGCACTGAAAATGTTTGACCTTACAGTCTCAGACATCCTAATGTGCCATAATGTGATTTCTGATCATCTCCTGCAGCAACACAAACAGACTGGTGGATACACCAAACACCGCCTGCCCTCTGGTTAACCTGAGCAGGACTCTTGTGAGTGTGACATGTTATGTTATGTTATGTGATATGATATGATATTATACAGAGCATTATATTCCTTTGCTTGGAGCTTGGAGTGCCTGGAGAGCGAGAGAGAGAGAAAGAGAGAGAGCGAATGGAAAACACAACTGGTCGCACCAACATGCAGAATTACGCACAGGATCCGAGCACCTGGGAATAAACGCTGCTTGTTTCTTTATTGTTTTTTTTTTTTTTTGGAAGAAGAAAAAACAAATAAACAGAACATCTGGGAGTGTTTCTAAATGATGCGCGTGCGTGTGGTTCTTTTTTTCCGTTTTTTTTTCCTTCTCATCATCAAAGGAGTTCGAATTTTAAAAGAAAACTAAACAAACCTTCAGAAGCGCGCGTGTGCGTTACGCGCAAGTGCACCACTGCGCTGGCACAAAACGCGCGCGCACACACATTCACACACACACGGCACATGTGAGAACATAAAGAAACGACGTGATTAATAATGCTGCTGAATTATAGTAATAAATAATAATAATAATAGTAATAGTAATGTCGCACCGGCAGTGTGAAGGTGAAATGAATGATGACGCGTGTGATACAATGTATCGACTTTACCTTTGCGCTTTGATCTTCTCCTCCGTCTCCGTTTGAACTTGCACCTGATCTGGCCGCTTCCCGCTCCGCTGCCGCCGCCGCCGCTGTTGCTGTTGTTGCCGCCGAGTATTGAAGCCATCGGTGCGGATCGGAACAAGTTGATGTGCTTCGAGCTTTTGTTTTACCAAAAAAAAACTTGTTCAGGTTGGCTGAGCGCGGCGCATCGGTGGATCTCTCTCCTGCATCCGCTCAGTCTCCCTGCTCCTGTCCTCACTGCTTCACCCCGGGGTAGAACCTGCTCTCTAACTGCCCCTCTTTACGCAGCGACTCTCTCGTTCGCACCTCACTCTGTACCCAAGCGCTTCCAGTTTTTCTGCGTCTCAGCGATTGATTTTCTTCTTTTTTTTGCGTGTGTGTGTGTGTGAGTGAGTGAGAGAGAGAGAGAGACGTGCACACACTCTGTGACATCCAATCACATCCATGTGCTGATGAATATGCAAATTATAACCAATCATAACTGGAGAGAGCAGCGTGACGTCGGAATCATCCACCCTTTCCATCTGAAGCCCGGCCCCTATCCAAAATAAATAAATAAATAAATAAATAAATAAATAAAAAGTGAAACTGGAAAGTTTGTGTAAAGAATTTCTTTGCTTATTTTTTCTTACTGTTTTAAAATTGTTTAATGTGTGCATATAAAACGAATCTAATCATCTTATATTGTTTTTATCATTATGTTATTAAAATGCCTTTATTTTGAGTACTGCGTGTTTACATTTACAGCATTTAGCAGACACCCTTATGCAGAGAGACTTAGATTTTTATCTCATTATACATCTGAGCTGTTGAGGGATAAGGGCCTTGCTGAATTTGGTGGGAACGCCAACTTGGTGGTGGTAGTGGGGTTTGACCCGGGAACCTACTGATCATCAGTCAAGTTTATTTGTGTAGCATTTTAAACAATTTTCATTGTCACAAAGCAGCTTTACAGAATTAAAAGGAAAATTATGGAGATGTGTATGAAATGTGAGAAAATTTGTATGAATCAAAATGATGAGAAAGTCCCCGACAGCATACACCATAGCCCTTAAAACTCAGAGCATTTATTCCTTTATTTGCTTTGCTGTTTTTTTTTGTTTTTTTTTTAATAAACATATATTGGGTTCAGGATTGTGCAGTATAGAGGGATGCATCTTTTTTTCAGCCCAAAATAGGCCATGATGAACTGAATTAAAAAATTTAAACTGAAATTTTAGTAAATTTTAACCAACTATACAAACATGACTGAGCAAAAAATTAGAAAATGGGTCACAGGCAAAGAAATAGCACAGATGTTTCAATGACCAAAAATAGGCTCATTTTCAAAGGTTCAAAAAAAAAAATCTAAATTCAAATTAAAAATTACATTTTATTTGAAACACACAGTCATACACAGTATGATATGAAATGAAATGCTTGTACAACAGCTGATGACTTACACATAAAAAATAAGGTTTTCAAATAAAAAATATAAGTCATAAAAAGAAAAGAAAAAAAATACAAATATCGAAATATAGAAAAAATTATAAAAACTTTAGCTGTTCTACATTTTTGTGACATCATTCGAATACTCAGGTAGTGGTAAAAATTTACCAGTTTTAACTTTCGTTCTACTTGACATAAAGGGTTTTAACCACTGAGGTAACCCTGACCCTATAATCTATGTTATACAAGCATCATCAGTAAGCTCTTTATTCTAGTCATGTGTTATGAGGAAGGAAGCAGGAATGCACATTGAATTACATGCATGTTACAAACAAGCATTTATACAGTATCTAGTCAACACATAATTCAAAGTAGACAGCAGTTATAAAAATTTATTTAATTTATAAATTTCATTTATTTGAAATTAATTTGAAACCCACGCATAAACAACATGCACCAAATCAAAATGGGGTCCTAAAGAGATGACATGCCAGTGATACCCACTGCACCACGATGCCACCCAATAAGTACCTGGTACATTACTTCAGGAAAGTCATGTTATACTAACTAACAGCATCTACCTTATATAAATAGATTAAAGATAAACTAATCTAATAATAAATGCTATGTCTTATTTCATCTGCGTCATCTCTTTCAATTCCACCAGCCTGCTCGTGATGACCGATTTCGTCACTGTCCATCAGCTGGATGAAGGTCAAGGACTGTTTTTTTTTTTTTTCCAGCATTTAACATCCTACATTGTCATACTTCTGAATTCTATGACATTTTATATATTTAAAGACTCTGTCTGTGTGTGAGTGTGTGTATGTGTGTGTGTGTGTGTGTGTGTGTGTGTGTGGTTGGACTATGAGTGAGTCATGCTCTCTGTCTGCCTCAAAAATGGACAAGTTCACCCTCAAATCACGTTTTTCTACCAGTCTGAATCAGGTGTGGACCAGCTTGACTATGAATAGAATGAAGAGCACACGTCTGGATTAGGAATGGCGGTAGCACTGATCATCAGTCAAATCAAGATGTTAACTTAGGACATGTTCTGGATCTCACTTAGACCTAGACCTACCCTAGACCTTCTGATTAGTAAGCTTCCATATCCTTAACTGTTTGAGTCACCACTGCCCCAGACTAGCAATGCATTCAAGATGGTAAAATTCCAAAGAGTTATAGAACTGGTGTACAAAATTCTGTATACGGACAAATCCGTACACTGCGGATGGGGCGGTGGTAGCTCAGTGGGTTAAGGCTTTGAGTAACTGATCAGAAGGTCAGCAGTTTGAGCCCCAGTTCCATCAGGCTGCCACTGTTGGGCCCTTGAGCAAGGCCCTTAACCCTATCTGCTCCAGGGTCGCTGTATTACACTCTGACGCAAGTCCCCTACCTGGGATATGCAAAGAACGATTTTCACTGTGCAGTAATGCATATGTGACAGATAAAGGTTAACTTAAACTTAATGTAAGGGTAAATTTGTGAAAGAGAGCTTTCACAAGCTCTCATTCAAATCCCAGTGAGTGTTATGAAGCCTGGAGCAAAACTCCTAAGTGACACAAACTCAACTGCTTATATTACTTTCTATCTCATCTCGAAGTCACTTTGGATAAAAGTGTCTGATGAAGAGAAATGTAAATGATACGAAAGCACCAAACATCCCAAGGGAAAGTCTGTCATGCGCGTTAAACACGACAAAAAACGACTTGGCAGCAGACGTCATATAGATCAGCTCTACTGCAAACCTGAAACTGCAGCAGCAAACACACATGCTGTGAATCCACCACACTTTCTGTAACTTGGGCTGAAAGTTTGATAGCACTCTTATCTGCACACCAATTCATTTGTCTTCGTCTCATAGGGAAGTGCTTAAATGCTTTATATAGAAAAACTTCTAATGCAGGATGTAAAACCCCCAGTCAACCATTCTAGGAAGATTTATCCAGTTAGTGTTAAAAGACTTAAGGGATATACCTTAGGTGCTTCATCAATCAACAGTGTTGTGTGGTTTGATGAAGCAGAATTGCTATTTCTGTCCCAAAAAATGACTATTTTTCTACAACAACAGCATGTCATGAAAAACTGGTCAATGATTGCCATTTGTTATTAAATGATACGTTTCTGGTCTCCAGTCTGTGTGGGTGGAGTGGGTTCCTCAGGGTACTCCAGTTTTATCCTTTAGGGGTGATTGGTTTCTCCAAATTGCCCATCAGACACAAATAGTTATGTGAGTGTGTGTGCTTGTGCAATGGAATTTTTTTTAGTTGCTTTTTAAAATACCTTGTAAAAAAAAAAAAAAAATGCCACCATTTCAGAAGGAACAAATTATTCTACAGCACCAAGCGAAAAAAAAAAAACTTAGGAAATTACTGGAACTGAGTTAAGAACCCTTTAATACATTATAAAAACCTGGAAGGATAGTGCTGAGCCATGAACTTTGTGGCAGAAATGTGGTTGAAAAAACATGATCACTTAAATGCTTGGTGAAGTTGCATGGTAAAAAAAAAAAAGTCAAAATCATGGCTATGTTTTATAGTGAAAGTAAGAGCATTTCCATACACACATAATGTGATGAGAACTCACAGGATTGGGACTAAACAGATGTTAGTAATACTCATCATCAAAAAAAGCTTCAGTTTGCTATGGAGCATGGAGATTGGATTTTGGAGCGATGGAAAAAGGTCATAATCTGATGAGTCCAGATTGAGCCTATTCCAGAGCGATGGGCGTGTCAGGGTAAGAAGGGAACCACATGAAGCTATGCACCCAACATACATAGTGGCTACAGTACAAGTTTCTGGAGGCAGTGTAACATTTACATTTAGGCATTTGGTAGACGCCCTTATCCAGAGCGACTTATATTTTTATCTCATGCTGAGCAGTTAAGGGGTTAAGGGCCTTGCTCAAGCTCAGTGGTTAAGGTATTGGACTATGGTTTGGTAGGCCCTGAAACCTTCCGAACCATAGTCCAATACCTTAACCACTGAGCTACCCCTTCCCCAGTGTTATGATCTGGGGTTGCTTCAATTGCTCAGGTCTAGGCTCAGCAGCGTGATGTGGCAATAAATTGAAATCAGCTGAATGTACTGAATGACCAGGTTATCACATCTATGGAGTTATATAATAATAATATATTCCCAGGACTCAGATTGTGAGATTTTCTTCCATAAACTTTTCCATACTTTATTTATATTATCCATACTGTATAACCATATTTTTTATATTACAGGCCAATTACTAATTGCCTATATAATATGTAATACAAATATTACTACTGACCAATCGGATTCAAGATTCTACAGTAAGCTGTGGTATAAATACTGTAAGAAAGAAATACTAAAACAAATTCTGGCCTAAATTACAGTACCTTTTGTGTACATCGTTGTAATGTAGTATAAATGTTTTCGCACCATGATGCGTGTTCTTTATGTCTGCTTTGAGAAAGCTCCATTCTAAAGAGTAAAGCGGAGAACTCCTGCGATTCAAATCGACAGAACGCTGAACTGAAATAATTGTAAACATACAATCCACTGATGCTGACATTTTCCTAACAAAACAAAAGGTTATTTTTTTTCCTTGTCAAATATCATTAGGCTTCATCTGAAATATGAACACTACGACTACTCGGTGACATTTACAGAGGGGAAAAAAAATAAGTAAGAAACAACAAAACCAAATGTACATTTGGAAACATGGCATATTTGCTGATGTCAGACAGCATAAGTCACTTTGGGGTGGCTATTTTATGGCAGGAACCTTTTCATGCAGGCTGTAGGGTGTGTGTGTGTGTGTGTGTGTGTGTGTGTGTGTGTGTGTATGCAGGTGGTCTTGGATGTTGGACAGTCCTTTGGGACACTGCTTGCCCAAGGGCCACCCACAAATATCCATGTAAATTGAAGTTTAAGAGAAATCAATAGCGGTGACAAGTTGCCAATGCCACTATCAGGGGACAAAATGGTGCAGCGGGGTGAAACATCCGCGCCCGGATACTGCCACAGGGTGTGTGTGTGTGTGTATATGTGTGTTCTTTAGTGTCTGTGAGTGGCAATTGTCCAAATGTGCACTTTGGTGTGACTCCAACTGAATAAAAGAAAACGCCAGAATGAGATAAATAAAATGCAGGAAGAAGAGCAAGAACAACAAGAACAACAACAACACTGGTGCAATAAGAAAATGATTGAGTGAGGCTTAAAATAAAAGACAGAGAAAGATCTTGACTCCCTGGGGATTCAGTACTGATTCTGAATCAGGTCTGAGGGGATTAGGAGTCATCAGGTTTGCTCCTTCTTTTAATATGACCGTGATGGAAAGTCAGGCTGTGTAGTATTGTATAAGCCACTGAATAAAGATGAACGATTATTACATTGATTCATTTGTAGCTAATTATAACAGCAACTTTTGGTTTTACTTGCTTCCAGGGGAGTAGAAATTCACCAGTTTAAAGATTCAAGATGTTGGAGGTAGCATTGCCACAGCAAGATTAGGGGCGGAGTTAAAGTTTGTGTTGTTTTTTTTGTTTTTTGCTCATGACTTCATTCATTCATTCATTCATTCATCATTTAACCTGAGGCCTATTTTAAGAATACTCTAGTCATGTGACCCGAATACACTCCTAGATACAGATTCAGACACTTTTGCATGTTAATGACCAATCCACCTACTATCACGAGCGCATTTACTCATTTTTTGGAGGGAGCAAAAGATCTCAATAGAAACCCATGCAGAAACTTGGAGAAACATCTTAAACACTTTTCAGACTCTTACTCAGTCCAGGGAGGAAATCAGATCAGTGCTTCGGTCTTGGTAATAAAGATGAGTTTCAATATAATGGACTAATATTTACAATATACTGTATATGAAACAGACTATATTAAAAACCAGAAATAAATCCGTGTTCGTCCTATGGACACTAAAATCAAAGTCACTAAGCAACCACTCTAACTGAATAGCAAAGTTTGACTTGATACTGATTGCAACAAAGCTTGACCTAATGCAACATTTATTCATTCATTTTTCCACCACTTATCCTGTGTAAGGACAGGGAACCTGGAGTCTGTCCCAGGAGACTTTGGGACCAAGCTGTTGTACATCCAATTCATTGTAGGGCACACACACAAAACAAGAAATGTAGAAATTCCAATGAGCCTAATCCACATGTTTTTGGACTGTGGGAGGAAACCAGAGTACCCAGAGAAAACCATCCAAGCACAGGGAGAACATGCAAACTCCATGCGTCCAAGGCAGAAATCGAACCCTTGACCCTGGAGGTACAAAGCCACAGTGCTAACCACTACACCGCTGTGCCTCCACCTCATGTAATTTATATGTTTTAAAGAATCTGAATAAAAAACATGGTGTGTCTGCATTATGTTTCATTTTATACCAATAAGGTACACTAGTAAGGAGCAGGAGGAATGAGGACACAGGAGGCTAGATTTGTCCCAGAAAACAAAGCTAATTAGATTTCATCAGCCAGCCACAGGTGTAAACACTCACTCATTACCTGCTCATCATCCATGACTTTTCCCCTGCCGCAAACACTGTGTTTATAACCACACCCCCATAGCTTTAGTAATAATAAAAAAAAAAAAAGGTCAGACTGCTAGCTCTAACTAAACCTTAAGCTTCATATAATTTAATATGACTTCTCATGAGGTTGCAAGTGTGAGACCATGTTGGGGAAAATGCCTTGTAAACACGAGAATTATGATTTTATGCCTTAGAAAATATACTGATATGAATATCTCTCTCTCTCTCTCTCTCTCTCTCTCTATATATATATATATATATATATATATATACATATATATATAAATTTTTAAAGGTATAATTTTAGAAGCAGAGAAAAAGCTTTAGAAAAATAGGACAATCAAGTAAATTAGTCTGTGTGCTTGAAAAATATGCCCTGATTTTATTGAACGGATGGAATAATTTGGTAAGTGTAGCAAATTATACATAAAATTAGTGTATAAATAATTTTGATTAATCTGCTTTAGCCTCACGCCATGGCAACTTTGTTGATTTTTTTTTTTTTAGTTAATCAGCAAGAAAGTAAAAATTTATGCACAGACAAAATAGACAGTCCAAATGAAGTCATCTGTTATTTCCAATGAAGGAGGTGTGGCCTGTGAGTGTCAGTATCAAAGAATGAGAACTCGTGCAAGTAAAGGAGGTGTGGCCTCTCTGTCTGTTTCTCCAAGAAAAAGAAGTGTGGTCTCTCTGTTTCTTTAAGTAAAGTTGGTGTGGTCTTTCTGATTGTTTCTTTAGGTAAAGAAGGTGTGGCCTCTCTGGATGTTACTCTAAATAAAGGAGGTGTGGCCTCTCTGGATGTTACTCTAAATAAAGGAGGTGTGGCCTCTCTGGTTATCCAAGTAAAGGGGGTGCCCACTGTGCCTGACTCAAAATGAAAAAGGTTCCAAGGTGAGTTCCGATCGGCCTGAAGTACCCTGCGAAGTATACTTCACAGGGTGTTCGGCCATGTCAAGTGTGATTCCAAATCCCACTGAGTAAAAATGTTCATGGTAGGGAACGAGTGAACATCAGGTCTTCACTTCACCAGAAAAGGGAATGAAACATTTCCCATAAGTCATTGCGTCTCGCTGGAGCGTGAAAAAAATGGAGCTTGAAAAAGAATCTATATAATTATTATCATTATTATCGAGGACAACAACATATTAAAAGAAGACAATAAATGATATTTTCATTTAATCAAGAAATCCTTAGTATTATATTATGGAGGACTAAACATGACATAATTATAAATAAATAAATGTGTGAATAAATAAGTACATATACAGGGTGACACAAAAAAAACGGGAACTTTTTTACAATCCAATAAAACTAGAAGTGATAAAAGAAATAAATTTTATTCATAGTAATTGAAACCTAAAGCTTGTAGAAATACTAAAGTATATTTATGTCACTAACCCGCAGTGCTACCACCTGCTAATGGCTACCAATACGCATTTGAAAAATTCCCGTTATTCTGTGTCACCTTGTAGAAATAAATAAATACATAAATACAGTATACACTGGAAAATTGCTAAATTTTTTCCTACTTTTGTTTATTAACATATTTCAAGATCTGTTTATTTCTGAATTTCCACATTTCTTCATTTATTTATTTTTGTGTTGTCACATTTCTTTATTTAACTATTTGAGATTTTCCACATTTTTACATATATTTATTTCTGCATTTCACATTTCTACATGTATTTATTTGTCGCTGTATGCTGATAAGGTAGGCGGTCCCAGCCTTAGTCGAAACCGTGATTGGGCCGCAGGGGACCTCAGACAGAAGCAATCGATCTAATCAGCCTGATGCTTTTCAGTTATCTGAAACTAACTACAGTATGCAAATGGCTGCCAACGAGAGACCGTTAGCACACGTTCTGTGGGATCCTTAACCGAAGTGTGTTTGACGATCTTCAAGACCTTCATATCCTCACGCAGAAAGAGGAAGGGAACGCTGGGCGTCCTCGGTGCGTTTTACCCAGAAGTAGATGAGCCTCAATTATATTCGGAGGTAAAAACGCACCGTGGACGCCCAACATTCCCTTCCTCTTTCTGCGTGAGGATATGAAGTTGGTGGACAAACACAGTTTGGTAAAGATCAATCTCCATCTCAGCATCAAGCTGAACTAAATCGTCCATTAATCTTTTGACACGATATAAAACGTAGTCATTTACTGCGAGGTTCTCAATTTCATCGGCTGATGATCTTAACTCATTAGCGTCAGCTTGTAAAAAATACGCCATAGTTGCCAGACAGCAGTTATTACAAGCCAAGGCATTACTAGTTTAGTCGAAACAATCTTGAAGGCTGGGACCGCCTACCTTATCAGCATACAGCGACAAATAAATACATGTAGAAATGTGGAAATTCAGAAATAAATATATGTAAAAATGTGGAAAATCTAAAATAGATAAATAAAGAAATGTG
>JAQMYJ010000033.1:31436314-31451301 GCA_030014305.1 Clarias laeviceps | reverse complement strand
TATATATATATAAATATAACCCTTTTTTAAATTGGAGAATTATATATATATATATATATATATATATATATATATATGGTCTATTATTCTCCAATGTAAAAAAGGGTTAAATTTCTATATATATACTGTATATATATATTTATGCTTACATTTAATTAACATTTACATTTAATGCTTACATTCATATTATGCTTTATGTTATAGCAGCTATAAACCTTAACCTTCCCCTTAACAGAATCTCTCTTTTTATTGTCTTTTAAAACTTACAGTATGTTTCTAAAAAAAAATCCAAATTGTCTGTCGTGAAGAATTTTGGAAAGCTCTTAATCTCTGACTGTTAGAAAGCTCTGAAAGTGAAGCCTCTTTCCCTAACTGTTAAATATTAACATCTCCTTAGTGAAAACTTCTCCCTATCAATAATTGCACATTTTTTCTTGTCTTTAAACCTGTTTAGGTGCTCGCTGTACAAATCCCCATTGAAGCTGTTACTACGGAAAGGATATTGAAAATGAATTAACACCTTCTGACCAATCAGAATTCAGAATCCAACAGCACTGTAGTATAGTATGTATCTTAAATCTTTCCATGAGGGTTACACTTCCAATCTTAAATGAAAAAGAATAAAAGACATGACACATGAATAAGGGTGACTTTAAAGTCTTGATGCCTACACAGAGTAATTATATAAGGCCAAGGACTGGCTGGTATTTGCGTACAACTAATTACAACATAACTGACTCTGGGTCAGTCGAGAGAATAAACCTTAAACCAGGAGTCATGAATGTGAACTAAATAAAAATCCACCCGCCCCATCCCCCCATTTCTGAATACAAGGCATTTCACTGCAGCAGACCAAATCACAATCAAATGCTGAATGGTCATAATGACTGCATTTGAACCCCCTCTGCTGCCCCAGATGAGGCTAATGATTGCTATTCTACTGCACCAACCGGGACGCCAAGCACTGGGTGTGCGGGAGTCTATTTAGATCCATACTGCTTTGCTTGAGAAAAGAAGCAAGAAGGAGGAGGTGGGGAGAGAAAGTAAGCGCCACACCATAAGCCTCGTTTCCCTGTCACTGATTACAAGACCCCATTGATTGCAACCACGTTGACTGTAATCCAATCGGAAGGCAGGTTTCAGGGAAAAAAAGGGAGACAGGGAGAAAAATGCTCTGCGGGGTATTGATGAGGCCTCAGCCTATGCATTCTTGTAAAACCAACGGAAAGCTGTTCCTGACTTCCTGTCTCTCTGACCCGTTGCTCTTCTTCAGGTGTCTATGCATCACAGTCAGATTAATTAAGCCTAAATAAATGCCATGCACAGACATGTTAATAAGGCTTATTACAATAAAGCCTTGCAATTTCTGTAAGTTATTCGAAAGTGCATGACGTTAATACCTCTAATACAACAGGTACTGAATTCTTGAATGTGATTGGTCAGAGAGGCTTTAATGTTTCTATAACCACAGCTCTGATGTTTGTAATACAAATCAAAGGTTTACATTAAGGAGCTCTTTCGTTTCCATAGTAACAGCTCGTGGGCTCGGGTGGCAGAAGCTCCACATAATCTAAGACCAATAATAAAGGGATTAAAAAACACAGACATCTATTATTTAACAAAGAGAAATGGATTATTCATATGATGAGGATTTCCATGTGTGTGTGTGTGTGTGTGTGTGTAACATTTATGGAAGGAGTCTCCAGTATAAGAGTTTTTTTTTTTGTTAATTTCAATGAAACATTTATACAACTATAACAACTATAAATCGATAAAAAGTGTGCCATCAATTATTAAGCAAAGAATCAAAGAAACAAACAAATAAATAAATGTTAGCAAGGTGTAAGGGCAATTAAAATATTTTGTTCACATTGCACCATCCTGTTTTTTTTTTTACTAGTTTTTAAGGTGGTCTTGCACTTCCAGGGTTGACGGTTCGATTCCCGCCTCGGTCTTTGTGCATGGAGTTTGCATGTTCTCCCTGTGCTTGGCGGGTTTCATCCAGGTGTTCCGGTTTCCTCCCATGTAGATTAGTCTAAATGACGTTCCCAAATTGTCCGAGCATGTGAATGTGTGTGTGTGTGTGTGTGTGTGTGTACCCTGCGATGGATTGGCAATCCAGGGTGTACCCTCCCTCGTGCCCAAAGTCTCCTGGTATAAGCTCCAGGTCCCCCCAAATATACAGGATAAGGCAGTATTGTTGATGAGCGAGTGAGTGTGTCCTAAATGTTTTCTTTCTTTACTTATTAATGAACAACTCCTAATTCAACATAACATTAAATTACTTCCCACAGGAAGAAAGAAATCATATTCCTATTTAAATACCCATATTATAATGCATTGTAACATTTAAATGTCAGCACATTGATCTGTTTGAAAGTGAAAATCTTTTTTTTACTGTATATTAAACATATACTATCACAAAGAAATGTATTACAAGATCATATTTATTACATGATATTCATTATGAGAAGTTATTACAGAAATGTATTATATAAAGAATAGTACCAGTACACTGTATTCTCCTGTTGTTTTCCTTTTTGTTTTTCCATCCTCTCCACGTCTAATTAATGAAATTACTATTAGAAGTGATTTAACCTTCATGGTGATGGCGTATCCTTGGCAACTAAACATTGAACATATGGATGTGAAGAAAGTTTCTGATTAAATGATATTAACCCTTTAAACCTCGGTCAGTAAGGCCAGACTCGCGAATTCGTCACTTTTATAAGTACAGCCCTGAATAATTCATAACAGTTTCATAATAATATGCTTTATGATGAATCACCGATAGAGGTTAAAATAAAGCCAGACAGACTTCTTTTTTTTTTTTTTTTTTAAATGGATGTACAAAATGTTTTCTTGACAATTAATCCTGCAAACTGAGCAGATTCTTGCTCTATATTGTCTCTACTGTAGCAGAGCCGTACAAACAGAGAACATTTTAGATGTATAATCTACAGTACACCTCGGGTAGATGAAGCTTTTTGCTAGGGCTCTTAAAGTTTACGGTAGGACGTATAATGTTGTTTAAATTTACCACTGCCAGTTATGTGTTTGCGTGGCTGTAAGAGTTACAGCACTCCCGGGTTTCCAAAGGAGGGAAATTATATTTCTCCATATGAACAGCAGATGGTGGTAGTAAACATTTAGAAATGTTTGTGGAGGAGTGTGTATCTGTGGCCTGCAAAAGCCCATCACTCCGACAGACCTCAGACGGCATCAGAGAGTGTTTATAATTTTTTTGTTTTTTAATTCAGACGTCGATAATTAGGCATTTATTTGATCATATTCTAAAGTGTTATGGTAATAACTACTATATAAAGGTATGCTGTCATACAGGTGACTGAAATGGTATTCATCACGATAAGGCAAGTGAATAATTTCTATGTTTAATGCATTTTTTCAACTATGAAGTGCACTATGCAAAATATTACAGTATTTTTTTTCAACCATCTACTTACTTTAAATGCAGTCTTTCTTTCTCTGACCAAATTACTGTACACGCATAAGATCCAAAGAATAGGTCCTGCTTCTCGTCCTCTGTTATAAAAACATTGAGTGGGAATGATGTCAGATAAAAATAATATCGCAGACCTTTGACTTTGCTTCTCTGTCTCTTTTCACACATGCTCTTTAAACCTCTGCATCTTCTCTCTCTCTCTCTCTCTCTCAAGCCACAAGATGAACCAAACAAACAAAAAACAATCTTGTCTCCATAGCTTCAATATTTGCTGTCAGATAATACAATTAAGTTCGTGACCTTTGTGTGTGTCTATATTTATGCCTGCATGTAAGGACAGTGGTGGCTCAATAGTTAAGGCTCTGGGTTACTGATCAGAAGGTCGGGGGTTCAAGCCCTAACTCAGTAATACTGCCCCTGTAGGGGCCTTGAGCCAGGCTTTTAACCCTTTCAGCTCTAGGGGCTCTGTATCACTGCTGACCCCAGCTTCCTAACAAGCTTTGATGTATAAAGAAAAGAATCTTAAAGTATACGTTACAAATAAAGGCTTGTTTTGCTGGGTATGATGTGTTGGTTATATTTGTTCCCCTCAAAAAAGGAAAAAAAAGTTTTTATATAAAAATAAATCTATATAAATATTTGTGTATTATATACTACACATTACTGCCGTAATTCAATTTGAGGTTTTTTGTTTTTAAACTGTTGAAATGTTTATACATTTTTGGGGCCCTGCTCATTAAAAAATCTCAAGTTTCAAACAAAGGGCATGGGAATGTACCACAACTTTTAATGTCTCTCACTTTCTTCTGGGGCTTTAATTTTAAGCGAGGATAAAACACCATGCTTTATAACAGAAAGACAGAACAAAGGGGGATAAAGGTACAAAAAGGAGTACAAAAAAAGCACATTTAA
Organism: Clarias laeviceps; assembly: GCA_030014305.1. Lineage (NCBI taxonomy): Eukaryota > Metazoa > Chordata > Actinopteri > Siluriformes > Clariidae > Clarias > Clarias laeviceps. The sequence goes on along the minus strand of JAQMYJ010000033.1, from coordinate 31,446,926 downwards.
ATCCTTAAGGTTAATCCGGCTGGACTTTCTTGATTTAGGACCTGCCACTTTCATCTTGCCTCAGAGGAGCATGGGAGACTGTCGCCGTTTGAAGACTGGATCTGCTAACATCGGCTCACCCTGACCAAATTACTCTACATGCATAAGATCTAACGAATAGGCCTTGCTTCTCGGCCTCTGCTATAAAACATTGAGTGGAAATGATGTCAGATAAAAATAATATCTAAGATCTCAGCAGGGACAGAAAGGTAGAGATAGTGTCAGGTTCAACCCGATGCTCGTGTGAGGAAGCAAACTAATAGAAAGGCAAATAATCCTGCTGAGAAAAACCACAACCTGGGCTACAGAGCTTGTAGCTGAAAGTCTTTCTGTCTGTGATGGTGCATGAAGTCTGGAGATGAAAAGATATTTATAGCTGACTCATTTTTTTTTTTTTTTTTTTCAGTTATATAATTTTATTTGCAAGATAAAGCATCATATTGTAATATCAGTTTGAATTCAGGACAAAGTGCAGTTAGAGGAAATCTCCATTGCTGCAAACTTTCCCTATATAAACACATGACCTCATTCTAAGAACTGAAGCAATGTTTTAAAAAAGTATGAGACAAGATTTCTCCAGAAGGTTGTAAGAGACTAATAAACGCATACAGAACAAATATATTACAAGTTATTGAAGACTACATTGGCTGCCGCTCCTGTCAGCTAAGAACAGGAAACTACTTTTATTCACATGAGCTCACCAAATCTGGACAATAAAAGATTGAGAAAACGTTGTCTGTTCTGATTAATCCTGATTTCTGCTGCGATATTCGGATGGTAGCGCCAGAATTTGGCCTAAACGACATAAAATCATGGATCCATCCTCCCTTGTACAAACCGTCCAGGTTGGTGGTTGTGTAATGGAGTGGGGAAGATTTCTGATACATCTGCAGCAACTGTGTGAGACTATCATGTCAATATGGACCAAAGTCTCTAAGGAATAAAGCAGTTCTGAAGGCAAAAAGGGTTTCAGTTCAAAACAGGACTATCGAGGTGGATCTACAGTAATTAAGTGGCCAGTGAGTATATTTTAATATTATTTGCATAGCACATTGGACAATGGACATTGTCCTAAAGTAGCATTACAAAAGTAAAAATTACAGATTTTAAAAGATAAATAAATAATTAAATGAATGAATAAATAAATCTCACTATTATTTTAGAAGTCAATAGGAAGAAACCTTAAGAGGAACCAGACTCCAAATTTCTTCATTTGGATAGATTCATTTATCTAAACAATTTATTACAATTTATTAACTACAATTTATTAACTTAAAATCTTCACAGAGGTTACGTATAGAGTGCTAGGAAGTGTCCAGTTTTACAGTATACCATGAAAATCCCTTTGCTTTAATCTGGTATAATGTATGATTTGACCTTATATTATTATTATTTGTTATTGTTTTGAATATCTGTTTATATGGACTGACTGTTATACAAGTCCCTGTGTAAGTTATTACCATACTGTAGAAACAACGACATATTCAAACAAGTACATTAATACTGTATAAACCTGTGATTCATAGCTCAGACTAGTGTCAGAGCTGCTGTAATAAAAAGAAAGAAAGAAAGAAAGATAGAAAGAAAGAAAGAATTCATACATTCTGACCAACCAGAATCACAAACTCAACTTCGCTGGGTTATAAACTTACACCGTATAAATCATCTGTTTACACTTTAAGTATCTGTAATAATCCAGATGAACGTTATGATCGGAATGTCATGAGATACTGTGAGTGGTTCACACAAATCATGCTGCACTCTACAGGATCCTGGAAGTGGCTGTATATCGCCTGGCCATTCCATTTTCCTGCTGCTATCTTGCAGGAAGTCCATAAATATTGTCTGTGAGATAGGCCGCTCAGTCAGACTTCTAGTCTTCCTCTTCCTCTAAGCCTTTCTTACGCTCTCACACATAAGCACAAGTGCAGGCTTTTCTTGGGATTTTGTTGAACTGAACTGTGTTTACCCAAACAGTCTTCATGAATATTCTCAAATAAGTAGGGAGGCAAATCAATAGATAAATGAATGAATAAATAAATAAATAAATAAATAAACAAATAAATCCTAGATTGAGCGTGTTATGCAGTTGAGTACAGCTCTGAATGACATTCATTGCTGTAATCCATAAATCTTTAAAGGCTTTGCCAACCTGTCTGAGGAGGAGACGATGTTTACCGTGAATTAAACTCACTACAAAACTTCAAAGTGAGTCGAGCATGCACAGCAACAACCAGATTATATGTACAGGAGATTTTGCAATATTTTATAAACAGTATTTTAAGACAATTTTAAGCTTGAAATTAGCAAATATGTCTAGCAATAGGATTCAAGGTCTTATTTTTGTTGTACAAAAATATAATAACGAGCAATATTACATAACATCCAAGATATTTTACTTGCTAAAGTAACATACATTACATTTACTGTATCAGATGTACATCAATGTAGTGTCAAAGTAGCAGAACATTGAACGGCGTGTTCGGGATGTCCCATATATATATATATATATATATATATGTGTGTGTGTGGATATATATATATATATATATATATATAATTTTTTTTTTTTGTGTGTACAGTATGAGAGAGAGAGAGAGAGAGAGAGAGAGAGAGACTGGCTGCAATTGTGCTTGGATATACACTTTCCTACTTGATGCAGTATCCGTATTACTATCCTGCCAAAATGATTTATACAATCCTCATGGAAGAATTATTATCAAAATTATGAAGGTAAAATCACATTCGTCTTTCCTGAGAGGTAAAGTTACCTTCAAAAACACGGGACATCCCGAACACGCCGTTCAACATTCTGCTTGTGGAGTCATTTTTGAATAATTTTGCATTACCTTCACCTTATATTAAGAAATGCGGACACGCTGCAAAAAATTATACTTTAGCAAGTAAAATATCTTGTCTGAAAGGAATGTTATGTAATATTGCTTGTTATTATATTTTTGTGCAATGAAAATAAGACCATAAATCCTATTTCTAGACATACAGTACTTGCTAATTTAAAGCTTAAAATTGTCTTTTTCTGTTTGTGATGAAGTCTACAGAAATGTAGATTTTATACTTCGAAAATACTCTGCTAAGAGTCTCATCACAGTGCTGTGCTTGAAATCTTTAAAGCTTTAAATGTCAATTGGTTTTATACTTTTATTCACCAGAAATGTTATAACCAGTCCTGGTTTGACTCGAACGCCTTTTGTATTTTGATGCAAAAAGCAGGACTGTAGTAGTGTGAGCATTTAAGGTGTGTACCAGCCCAATAATAATAATAATAATAATAATAATAATAATAATAATAAAAGTGTTAATATTATTATTATTATTATTATTATTAGTAGTAGTAGTAGTATTAATTAGTATTTGTAATAATAATAATAATAATAATAATAATAATAATAATAATAATTATTATTATTATTATTTGCTCTCTCTCGTAAAAACTTTCAGTTCATTATTTTCTTTTTCTGTCAAATCCAAACAGATGCACCAACATCCTTGGAGGGACATTATAATTACTTTTGAATTTCTGTTTGTATTAGCACAAACTATTAAACTATTAAACTATAGAGGGCATGTCCCTAATTATGAGGCAATTACTTTTCTACCTTTTTTTTTTGCATTGGTAATTTCTTTATTCAGGTACCCTATTAAGATATTTAAACAAATTAAAGAATATATAACAATAAATTTAATTCACTCCTCAAAATGGTAATGACCTTACTTAAGTTTAATATAGCAAGATTAATGATATAATTACATACATTAGCTATGACTAATGGATGTGATTCATTTTTAGATTATTTTAAATCCAAGTACATTTTTACAGAAACACTTTTGGTCATGGTAGCATGGTGATTTCAACCATCTCTCAAGAACATGACAGGAGGTTGATTGGCTATGCAAAATGAGTGTGGGAATATGTGAGTGTGCGCATGCGTGTGTGTGTGTGTGTGTGTGTGTGTGTGTGTGTGCGCACATGAGCTGAGGCTGCATGCAAGGTGAAAAAAAAAAATCTTTAATCTCAGAATTCTGATATTCAGTTCTCAGAATATTTAATTTATTCTTAGAAGGTTTTATTTGAACTTAAAGTTAGACTTCTGAGAGAAAAACTAAGAACGAAGAACTGTTTATGGCGGCCCTAATCCTCTGCTGTACAATCCTGACCAGAATAAAGCATGTAATATAGATTGCATGTTATCATATTAGTTTTTAAAACACTTATATTTAAAATTTTAAATGTTAGTCCCGGCATGATATTTTTACCCCTAAATTGTACAACAACATTGATTTGAACTTTTGCACACTTGTGAAGAGGTTGTAAATTTGCACGGTTTACGATGACCATGCCCACAAACTGTTTCTTTAACTTTACTTGATTTGACAGAACAATTTCTTTAAAGCGGAGAGATGAAGAAACATGACACGGCAGCAACGGGTTCACGCTGCTAAATTCTGAAAATTAATCCCCTGATGCTGTGTGCTGCATGTTTTAATTAATCACGCCTGCCCAAGTGTTTGCTTAAGCTGTCAAGACTTAAGAATAATGTCACAATGTCAAGCTTATTTATTCCTCAGACCGCTTCAATCAAGTGTCCCCTCTATGGCTCTCCATGGGGGAGTAAGACGAGGTTTCCGCGCTCGCTGCATGCCACAACCTGACACAACATACAGCTGAGATGAGGAAAGACTCTGTTTCTGAGCCCCGAATCCTTAGAGACTCAATCACCAGGGAGTAATTAAACACAGAGATTAACTTACACACGTCTGGACGCCACCCTAACAAATAAAACGACGTTAAAGAGTGTTTAGCTGCAATAGTTACAAAAGTCAACAACTTCAAATGCAGTGTTTTTTTCGTCCCAAAGTCTCTTTTAGGTTGCCTTGTATTTGCACTTTATTTGTTAAATTGGTTTTAATTCTCAAGAATAGCAAAGCGGATTAGAGGACCGTGTCTATCACGTCACCCCAGGTACTGTGGATTACTACAAAATTGAGTTTCGTACTATTGCTACTTAAAGCATAGGGAGTGTGCATTTTTTCATACTATTTTATAAAGTACATTTAATAAGAAGAACTTAAAACTTAGTTGTTTTCCTGGTGGTTTCAACAATCTATGAAGCAAACCAAAACTTTTGTATTTCTAAGGGGGTTCTTGGAGACCATCTTTAGAAAATGTGGTGCCTATTGACATCCATCACAGGGGCAAGCAACTGTATGTTCCCACTGTGAACAGGGATAAAGGCATGCACTGCAAAGAAGGGGTAGCAATGCCCTTAGCAGAGCGGGAAGGTGTGGTGATGTGGGCAGAGCCCCCAACAGGGCAGTTCTCAACAGGGCAGAGTGGTGGACTGATGTTCTCAGTCGAGCAGAGATGTGGAATGATGACTTTAAAGTGTGGAGATGATGGGTTGAAGTTTTCATGATGAAGTAGAAGAAGGCCAAAGACCTCTTCATCCTCTGATGTGAGCTGGGTTGTGGATGTCCTCTTCTTGAACTCCTCTGAGGGCTGAGGCATGTGGGTTTGCCAGTAGGAGAGTGGAGGCCACCGAGTTGACCTTCATAAAGAGCATGGCTTTGGAGGTGTCGTCTTATCTCCATTGCCTTGATCCAGTTGATCCACCAGCTACAGTTCAAGGGTTTTCAGATCCAGTCCTAGAGGGCAAGTGTTCAACACAGTTTCTAATTCACCAACACTTATTCACACCCAGTAAAATTTACCTTTTGATGTAAAATAGTTTGATGTACAGTATATTACATTATTTGTTATCATCGTAGTTGTGTTTAGTTGTTTGGATGTTTTCCAAAACACAGTGACATCCAGTGACATTTTTTCCCACGAATCTTTTTTTACCAGATTTGTGAAACTTTCCAGGCAGCTCATGGTACAAATTATGACTGCTAATTCAAGATATTACCCCAATATTACATCCGTAAATATTCATCATTGATGAACACTGATAACAGTTATTTTTGCCAGAAACTTGCTGAAGATTTCCAGCATACAGCTGTTATTCAATCTAAGTTACTGTACGCAGAACCCTACCGCACCACCATGTTAGGCCAAAAGTCATGAGGCTGCGTTTACAGTACAGAGTTCCTTAATGTTGGGTGTGCCTGACACGTGGCGTGTTTAAAATAACTTGCCTGGCATTTTCCATGATTTGATTGGATCGGTGCCTACATTGCCACTCCAGAAGTTGAAGTTTTCTACACTTCCTCGTTCAAGCAACGTCAGCAAAGCAACACAGTGGACCCACAATTCATAAAATAATACAAGAAGACCCTACAAAATAAATGGAAAGCAGAAACTTTAGATCCTCAGTAGAGACATGTGAATGCAACTAATGGGTGGTGGACTGGAATGAAGTTCATGCAGCCCTGCTGATATTAAGCCCATGAGAAATTGAGCACCATGACATAGTAACTGTCTCTGGTGTTCTTTTTCTTGTGGTATTTAAGTGACTTCCTGGTTCGGTATCAACTGACAGCCTGTGAACATAATTTAGGCCTCTTCTGCAGAGCTCCAGAGATCAAGTGGATAAGGCAAAGGGATTCTGGTTGTCTGAGAGTAAAGTTCAAGTACTGTCTGGATGGGTTGTTAACAGAGTGGCACAGTGGGTGCTTGGGAAAATGCCCTTAACCCTCTGTGCAGTAGGGGTTCTTTATCATGGCTGACCCTGCTTCCTGACCCTTGCTTCCTAACAAGCTTTTGTATCATAAGCAGAGAACTCTTTAATGAGACAGCAATGCCAAAATTTGCCTTCACATGCAGTCTTTGCATTCTGAGATATTGTGAGCTGAAGCTTTCCTTGGTAGCTTTCTTTACTTCTTTTGATGCAGGAAGAAACGCAATAATGTTGGAGGAAATCCTATGCACCGTAATTAAATTAGGAAAAGTACAGCATGCCTGTCTTTGGTTAGGACCTCATCGATCAAACCCTAGTACATGGATTTAATTTGATGAGAAATATCAATATCCTCTAAGGCAGAAGAACAAATATATATATAACATTTTACCGAAGCCATGATCGGACTGCCTGCTTCATGTCTGAATCGCTGGCCTCCCAGGAACTCTTATGAATGCACATTAATAAGAACAAAATTAACACTGAATTAACATGCGTCCTCAACAGAAACAGGCCAAGTTAGCTAACTAGCAAAGATTTCTTTTAATTATACAGTATGATGTTTATAGTGGTGTGGTTCACTTGATCATAACTTAGGTGATTTATTAAGTTCATTTAAGAAAATAATAGAAAAATTTAACAATTTATGATGCATTGGGCATGGGGGAAAAAGTGCTCACCTTGGCAGGTTGTAATCATCACCACTGTCACTTATCTAAAGTCAGATGACTAGACACACATTCAAGTAAAGGATTTCAGAACGCACCATAACACCACCTTACAGTATGTCACAATAAACCAGGGTCATCAAGGTTTCGATGTTAACTTAAAACCAAAATGTGAGTCTTTATTATGTCAGGTGAAATTAGACATTATTTTGCATGTCAGTTATCATAAAGGGTTTATGTAGTAGATTTCATGCATTAGTTGAAGTAAATGAAAAATAAGTGGATGTTCTTTGGTTTTAACATTTTATGCGGCATCCTTTTAATACTGTTGCTATCAATACACCATTTTAACGGCCTTAAAATGTAGGGGAAAAAACGTACTGTGCTCAATTTTCTGTCAAAGGTACATTTGTTAGAAAGTGAGCGAGAAAGAGCTCAGGAGGAAGACGGTGACAGCACCAAGGTGCAGCCTATTAACGAACATGTTCACTTCTTCACATCATTAGACAAGCTTTAATCTTTTCAAGGTGTGGGAACAGCGCTGCGCGGCAAACCGTGCCTCCATGACGCCTCTCTGTGAAGGTGTTACTAGTTTCCTTTTTAAAGAAGAGAAATCTCTAGCAAGCTTCATCACTTAAAATAAATGTCTGCATTACATACAGCCTTATTCGCTGAGCTTTATTTCAAGGTTGCTTTAGAAAGGTATAGGTTTGAGGCTGAATCAAATACCACAAGCACCCTCAGTCTCATTTGTTAGCGTGTTCATTTCAGCCTCAGTATGTCTGTGGCTCAGGGATTAAGCTTTCTCCTTCCCACCACTCCTCTGGGAGCTCCGCTAGGCTAATCAGACCCTTGTTGAGCCTTTGTTAATGAATCCGCTGTCTGACCAGCGTTTCCCTGATTAAAAGCTGCGTGTTTTTCTGCTCTTTGACTACCCGTAGCATGAAGGAGTGTAAACTTTAGATTAACAGACAGAACAAAGTGAGTACATTAGAAAGGAAAAGTCTTGCTTAGTTTCCTCAAGAGAGAAATGATTAAATAAAAGGGGAAAGGAAAAAAGGGAAGGAAAGTAATAAATACAAATCAGTAGATTCTGATTGAATTATTTGGTACGTAGGATAAGTAGATGCATCATGACGATGAGTCTCCATATTTCAAATAATATTAAAAGAAAACGTCTAAATCACCAACAATCTGATGAGTCACTGAGAATTTAATTTTTCCTTCTTTCTTTCCTTCTTTCTTTCTTTTTTTCTTTCTTTCATAGTATATTTAAAACCATGTTACATTAAATAGTCATAAAATAAAACTAACTTATGATATATTAAAGGACATTAATATATATTAATTAAATATATTTATTAAAATATATTATTTAAAATTGACATTTTATTAATTTTTAGAAATTCAAAAGTCTGTAGTGTGCAGGTAAAAACAACAAACAAGTGAGAAATTTTTATTTTCTGTTTGTCCTTTTTCCATGTCTTTTTTTTTTTTTTTTTTTATCTGTTGAGGTTTTCCCCCTAATGTGACCTCATATAAAAATAGACCCCCACCCCTAGCTTGTTGCTCAGCTCTGCTGTTCTCTGGTGGGGTGTGGCTCAGGAGTTGTTCATTTGCATCAACACTGAAACAGCACATTTGGAGGAGGAGTTTGAGGTTTGAAAATTTGGACATTTAATCTGAGGGGTATTTCAGCTGGAGCATTAACACACACTTTGGAGACCTGTATTAACTTGTTCAAGAAAGAATAAAATAATGAGTTCTTTAAAGAAAAGCCAATGAAATTGCAGCACAAATCACTAAAAGAGTCAATGCTTAAGACAATAGAAAGGCACCAGAACACCCAGCCCACCACAGCCCATGCACACATCCCAATCCGATTGAGAACCCATGGGATGCACCAGAAAATTCACCGCACGCAAAGGATCCACTGCCAACATCCTGGTGCCAGACACCACAGCACCTCCTAAGATAAAATGTTATGGCTCAATTATGATGACATACAGTATATATTATAATAATAATGCTTTCCAAAGAAATTATATGGTATAATACATAACTGACTTTTATCAATAATCTATCTATACAGTAGATCTTTCTATCTATCTATCTATCTATCTATCTATCTATCTATCTATCTATCTATCTATCTATCTATCTAAGGCTTCACAAATACATTTCTGAGCTTTTCTCAGACTTTTCTCAGCTAAGATTTTTACAACAGAATGCATGGCATCAGCAGGCCGGAGATTTTCCCGCCTCTCTCTCCAGGCAGTAATGCTTACACAGAAGAATCGTCTGACTGGCCTTCCTGCCACCTCGAAGCATTTTGTGTTCAAGAGGATTGCTTTCGAAGGTCTCAGACACAGCCGACCTTCTAGCTAACTCAAAGAAGGCTTTTTCGCTTATATATTTATTTTTGGTCACCGACATTAATCTTCACTTTATCCGAGCTGTCTGCTAGATACCTCAGTAATGGAAAAATCTACCATGGCATTATCCACTGTCTTGTGTTTTGTGGGATGACAGAGAGACTTCAGATGAACATTTTTCACCAGGACTTTTTTTTCTCCCTGTGTAAACAGTGCTCTACACAGGCTGCTTTCCTCACTCTGTAATTTTCTTGTGTTCTAAAGGCCAATGTGCATCCACTGTTTGACTGATATGCACTGTATGAAAACAACTATTTGAAATAGGTCTTTACATACAGCATGTGCATGAAATAAGCCTTTGTCTAATCAACATTATGACTGCATAAAACATAATTAAATCTATTTTCCTGATTCATATCACCAGTATGTGTACAAACATGATCACTTATAAATAAAGTTGAGGAGCGTGTGAAGGACATTAGACACTGGATGCTTATTCATTTCCTTCCATTTACTGTAGCTGTCTCACCATGTGCAGCAGGAAAAGACCTTGGTGTGATTATTAATTTCATTCTTTCTTTGAAGCTCATTTTAATGACTTACTGTCTGGATGTTTAACTAGGTGCATAAAGAAGTTCCAGTTAGTCCAGAATGCAGCAAACAGAGTCCTTACTAGAACCAGAAGATATGAGCACATCAACCCTATTCTATCCATACTGCATTGGCTTCTAGTGAAATTTTATATAGATTTTAATATACAATTTTTATAAAAAAAATTTTGGGGGGGAGATTTTTTCCCCGATTTTCTCCCTTATTTTAGTCATGGCCAATTCCTCCCCGTCACTAGGGGGCTCCCACATTAAGGCTACTACTACCACTCAGCCGGGAGGGC
>JAQMYJ010000033.1:31381584-31395045 GCA_030014305.1 Clarias laeviceps | reverse complement strand
CATTCAAGTGAAAATGAGCCGTGAAAGTGAGGCCGAAAATGAGCTTCCTCTATTTGACAGACCAGTAGCCGCCACTGTACTACAAGCATGGCATGTACAGTACATGAATTGTCATTGGGGCGTCACTATGTTGTTTCATCAATGGAGTTCTCACAACAACCTCTTCAAGCTTGTGCTATAATCATTTACATTTCAGCATTTGGCAGATGCCCATATCCAGAGCGACTTACATTTTTATCTCATTATACATCTGAGCAGGTAAGGGTTAAGGGCCTTGCTCAAGGGCCCAACAGTGGCAACAACTTGGTGGTGGTGGGGTTTGAACCTGGCACATTCTGAACTGTAGCCCAACGCCTTAACCACTGAGCTACATGCAGCTTTTTATCAGAACATCTACACCATGTTCAGAGATTTTAGTATAAATATTGGATCTAATTCCTCACACCATCACTACATGATGAAAGCCACTGCATGCATCGTGGTATTTATTCCAACCAGCCAGAAGCAAAGACACTGTAGTGAACATGTGATAAGAGCCTGGTAAGAGAAAGGTACAATCTGATTAGACATAGAAATAACTTGGGTTGATCTTAGCTTGATAATATTCATAGACCCTTAACGTTTGAACTGTTGTAAGGCTAGTTTTCTAATGAAGACTATGAGTCACTGTATGACGAATTTGCCTAAATGCTAACCATTTATTAAATGACTACTTGCACTGAAGTTATCACCTCTAAAACCAACCCTGTAACAGCCCAATCCTTTAACACCCTAATGCTACAGCATCCACAGTAGCATGTGCTCTTCTAGTCTTTCTCCATCTTTGCTGAAAACTTTTATAACTCCAGAAGGAGGCCAGCCCGTAATAATCTAGAACAGATTTGACCATCTGTAATATTCAGCAATGCGCCACTATCTCACACAACGTAATTGATTAGATTTATGACTCAATTAGGTTGTGAATAAGCCACTCTCTAATTACAGAACTGTTACACATAGAGACATTTCAAAGCATAAACTCTGATTCCAGCCCTCTATTTTTTGCCATCAAATAAATCAACAGTGCCCTGGATGAGTCACAATGTTTAATAATGCAGGTGTTCTTTAGTCGCAGGTGTAGTGAGGGCAGAGTAAAAGAGTTTCTGCTTTTCCTCCATATGACACACATAGTCAAAACCACTGCTGACATTTCTCCTGCCAGCTATACGCCATGCGTCTTTTGTCTTAATCAGCCAACATTTTTCTCCCCCTCTCCTTCACAAATGCCTCTAACTAATTACTCACAACGTCAGACGATGCCTCTGTCCTCCACACTTAATTACTTCCTAGGAGAAGAAGATAAATTAATTTACCGATTAACCTGCAGAGACTGAGACCCTCTTTTGGACCTTGTGACAAGCCTGGATTTTATTTCAAAATGTCATCTTGTTTTTTCCTGATAGTAAACGCTTTTAATAAAAGCTACAGAGATGGCTCCAATCAAAAAGTGACTTGGATTATTGTGCAAGTATTTAAGCTGTCATGAACTCATGCTGGTTTTGTCAATGTCCCGTCTCAGGTTCCATAAATCATTGCCTTTATTTGCATCTTGTTGTTTTGTAATCCTAGCATGTGTAGTGTTTAATCTTTTTCACATCTGGCTGCTTTTGAGAGGAATGTTCACATATGGCACAAAACTGGCTTGGATGGAAGGTTTGAAATTTTCTTGGGAAATCAAATAAGAACGGGTATTTTAGGCAATGTGGATAAGCAATTAGTTTAGTTCCTTCACACCTACGGGGGGGTCTAGTCGATTCTCAACTCTGATCTGTGTGTGTGGAGTTTGCCTGTTCTCCTTGTGCATGGTACAGTAGATTTCCTCCCTCACTCCAAAGACTGCTTGGCATTTAAAATTGTCCTTAGTTGATGAATAGGTGTGTGTGTGTGTGTGTGTGTGTGTGTGTGTGTACTTGTGTCTAGCAATGGGTTGGCTCCTCACAATCTTGACACAAGTTAAGCAGCATAAATAATGGATTTGAGGTTATTCTAATAAAGTTCACTATGATAGATTTCTGGGTACAAATACAGTAGATGTTGCATCTTTACAGATTGTTTAGCAGAAATGTTCACTTTTCTGATTGGTTGGGGTTTATGAGTATTGTAGTAATGTGTTAGCACAGTGCACTGTATTAGAGAGACAATTTCCTAGAATTTCAGGTAAGCTACATACTGTAAACTTGGCATAAACTCCTGTATTTTATTAAATTACCCAACTTCATAAAGACTGTAATGATTGGTTGGTTCTCCATTTTTCATCTGGTGGAGATGAAAGATGATAATATGGTGTAACATATTGTTAGCAAATGCAGAACATAAGTGTATAAAATTGATAATGATTGATAATGACAATTATTGCTTTATTTGTTCAAATCTTACAATCACCGTCAAAGTCCATAGAGGACATCAGGAAACATTTATAAATGAGAACGTTTAGATGGAAGGACAACTGGACATGAGAAATCAGGAATACAGCAAACTAAGGCTTAGGAGAATATTAGGGATGATTGAGATTTGGCAAACAGACGATGGAATGGAAAGACACTAAAAGACAAACTAATCAAGGACTGAACAGCTACCCACCTTAGATAACACTGCAGTAACGGGACGGGGTGGAATGTGGTCTCCTGTGAAAGCAAAAGTCTCAATTCATGGTTGCTTGGGACCTTCCTTTCACTCACCCACCCACTTACAGTACTCACTCACTTCACTCACTCACTCATCATCTATGCTGCTTTATCCTGTATACAGAGTTGTGGAGGGCCTATCCTGAAGCCTATCCCAGGAGAATTAGGGCAAAAGGTAGGGTACACACTGAACAGGGTGCCAATCCATCGCAGGGCACACTCACATACAGTACAGACACACAACGAGCAATTTGGGAACACCAGATAGCCTAATATGCAGGAGTACCCGGTGCAAACCCAGTACATATAAACATATAACATATAAACTCCATGCACATACTGTAGACCCTGAGGTGGGAATCAAGGTGTCCAAGGTGACAGTGCTAAACACTAAGACACTGTGTCACTACCTTCCTTTCAATGGTCAAATATTGTTTATCAAAATCAAAGTGTTTGTCCTAAGTAGTACTGATTTTTTATGTAACTTTGCACCTGAAATTTTATTAATTTATTCATTAATTGATTGCATTTATTATTATCATTTTTTTTTAATTGCTTTATATTTTGTTGTGTATTGTACAGTGTACTCTTGTTTTTATGGTTGTATAAAATAATATAAAATAAAATAAAAATGTAAATACAGGCATTGACTAGAGTGGAAGAGATGAACTCCAACAGAAAGTTCTCTAAGTTCTCCACACCTCCAGCTCCTGGTGGAAATTTAAGGGTAGGGTTCTGGGTATTACAGCATGGGTAACAGTGCAAAACAATAAAATAATGGAAAAATGTAAAAAAAAAAAAAAAAAAATGAAATATATAAAAATGGAAACTTACAATTTTTACTTACTGCTTACCACTTTACAGTGTCATGTTTTACTTTATTTTGTAAAAGGATTAATTAACTACTTTGAGTCTAAACTTAAATGTCAATTAGACTCAGATAACATAATGTAGACATGGATGTGCTTCAATTGCAGTACAAAATGTAATTCACAGTTTGATCAACTGAAATTCTGATATACCTGTGCTTATGACATAGAGAAAGTGATGTAGAGAAAGTGCTAAAGCAAGTTATCTGAATTTTTTCCCTGCAGCACTGTGTTCAATTTTGTAAGACATTTCAGGACATATTTTTATTTTTTTTTACCACTCCATGAGTTCCCCCTTACAAGACAATGCAAGGCAGCAGGTAATTTTTAATTAGCATGAGTGAGAGCACTCGGCTGTTTACCATTTTTCTCCTGCCGATGTGGCGTCTCCTCTGATTAGGTGCATTATGGCTAATTTGAGGCTGGTAATCAGGCTCAGTTCCATGCTAAATTTCTCATTAAGCTGTAGGAGTTGTCTCTCCAAAAACAGAGGCAGTGTTAGCAAGGCTTCGTCCCAGAGCTGTATGTTCAGGAGGAAGGGCTGTCACATGTCAACATCACTATGAGTAATCTTTTAATAGAAACTTTACTGGCATATATTTAATAATTGGCCACCATAATTCATCATTTCAGGATTGAAAATCATAATTAAGGTCTATTAAGCTTGAGTTTTGCCATCAGCATCTGACTTGGGTCTAGTACATAAATGCGATAATGTCTGTTGGAAAATTTATGCATTTCTATTTAATGCAATCAATTTATTTGATAATACAAATTTACCAATGCACATTTTGATTATAAGAAGCACAAAATTATTATGAACTGATGAAAAAATATTATGTTACAGTATGTATATATTATGGTTTCTTTAGATCACAAGAGGGTTAACTAGCATAAATTACAAAATAGTTTTGGTCATATCAGTTTATGTTTTGTATACATATGCTATTACTCCATCTCTCCCAGTTTTAAGTTGTGTTTATACCAGTATAGATATGCAATTTGGTGATTAAGTATTATTTAAAAAATATGTATAATTAGTGTTTTACATATTATTTGATTGTATTTTTGTAAGATGTTGCTGGCACCAAGTTGGTACAATGAAAAAAAAAAGTTTATTGGCAAGCCAAATAAAAAGTTTAGTTAATTTGATTATGGGGAGCAGTTCAATGACCATTTCATGTGTAAAAATTAAAATCTTTTACAGCTAGATTTATGGAATATTTCCCTGCCGTCAGGTAAGAACCTGGACATTCAGTACATTCAGGTCGTCAGCTGACTTAATTTTATTCCCACAACATTGTTGAGTTTAGATCTGAGCAACTGAAGCAACACCAGATCATAACACATAGACAGTGGACACTTCCACTTTTTACCCATCACTTACAGTAGCAAATTTCAAGCAAGCAGTGCATGACACTCAAAAAACAACCCTGACACCTTTACATAAGAAAACATCAAAATAATTAAATGAAGAAAAGAAAAAGAAGACAGTACACATTCAATGAAAATCCTGCTGTAGTTTATTACAAATCTTATGATCTGACAAGACTACAGACATTGTAAATGACATGGCTTTTTAGATAAATAACATTTGTAACATTTGTATTATAAAACAGATAGCTTTGCCATATTTGAAAGAAAATGCCTCGACTAGAATCCAGGTTTTACTGAAATGTCAGGTTTTATTAAACCCAAAAATGAGATTGTTGTGACAGGAAGGGCATCTGGCATAAACACTGCGGATCAAATTATCTGATGTTGAAACCTTTGCTATAAAAGGGACAAAGCCCCCAAAAAAAGAAAGAAAGAAAGAAAGAAAGAAATTATCTCATGATCATAACCTTAAATGTAAATTTAAAACAGAATCAACACCAGTGTAACTGACATGGATGTAAGTTGAACACTGCAATACTAGGTTTAAAAGATCAATATC
Source organism: Clarias laeviceps (assembly GCA_030014305.1). Classification (NCBI taxonomy): domain Eukaryota; kingdom Metazoa; phylum Chordata; class Actinopteri; order Siluriformes; family Clariidae; genus Clarias; species Clarias laeviceps. Next base: position 31,389,577 of record JAQMYJ010000033.1, on the reverse strand, counting down.
ATCCAGTTTACATAAACAAACTTGCCTGTTTGGTGAAGTCATTAGTGGAGTTATAAAAGCTGATTTCTTTGGCATCTCTTAATAACTTAATGAGCAAGACAATCATCACTACAATGGTGTACACCATAAAATCGGTAAATAAAGCCTCCATTAGACCAGTTTCTGGACAGTAACAGGGAATTTTGGGAACACCGATCAGTCTAATCTGCATGTCTTTGGATAGTGGGAGGAAACCCGAGTACCCGGAGGAAACCCACCAACCACAGGGAGAACATGCAAACTCCATGCACACAGACCCGAGGCATGAATCAAACATTATCTGAAACGTCAACAGTTTGTTAATTGTGCAGGGAAAACAGTTCTAGGCACTGTTAATTAGTAAAAAGGTGGAGAATAGTGAAATAGGAGATTAATGAAACCTTTTGGTTGAACCCTGAAATAACCGAAGCAGTGAACCAGGACTAAGGATGATAAATTTGATTAACAATAATGCATTACATTGAAAACAGACATATTAGCTAATAATTATCAATAAGATTTTAATGAACAGTGAATGGACCTTTAAAGGGGTAAAAGTGAACATACATTGTATGTACAGCAATGTACTGTATGACAGTGTAAACTGAGGTAGTATGGGTGTAGTAAGGTTAAAGTGTGCTCGCCTTGACACATTTGAAAAGTACAATTGGGCTATGGGGTATCAATTTGTCTTGGTTTTTGTGAGATCAGGAATCTAAGAAACATGAAGGAGAAGTTAAATTAAAGCTAAAATTGTTTAAGGTGAGTGTCGGCCTTAAGGTGAATGTCGAAAGAATGTGTTGTCTCCACTTCTGTCTTTTCCCTGATATCAGGATATCCAGAAGCAGACAAAATTGGAAGGATGTCTAGGGTGGGAAATAGTAAGTGGCATCCTGTTATTTGAAATTGTTCTTCTCCTTGTAACCAAACTAAATAGACCTTCAATATGCAATTGAATTTTGTGCACCTGAATTTGAAGGTGTCGGAATGAATATTAGCACCTCTGAGATCAAGGTTTCCTCGGGAAAAGATTGTCATGCTCATTTTAGATGAGGGGAATGATGTAGCACTTTGGTATCATTCGGAGTGACCTACTTTACATGTGTATTTGGCATCCTAGAATATTTTTTTTGCAAGTGATAAAGAGGAGGGTAAGATCAAGTCAATAGAACTAAATGAATAAATGAACGAATGAATGCTTGTTAGCATGAATGCACCAATAATTCAGGGTGGTGCTGTATAACTTAGAGTAGGAGTACAGTGAGTACATGCTGGGGCATAAACTTAAACAGTCCGTTCATGCTTGAGAACCCTCCAACAAGACTGAATTAAAACAATTCTGCAAAGAAGACTAGGCCAAAATTTCTCCACAGCGATGTGAAAGACTTGTTGCTAGTTATCGCAAATTCTTGATTGCAGTTGTAGCTGCCAAGGGTGAGCACAACCAGTTATTAGCTTTATGGGCAAGTACTTTTTTCCCCACAAAGAGCCAGGTAGGTTTGGACAGGGTTTTTTTTTCAAATCATCATTAAAAACTGCATTTTATATTTACTCAGGTTATATTTGGGTAATATTAAAATTAGTTTGATGATCTGATGTGACAAATATGCAAAATAAATAAAATCAGGAAGAGGCAAATACTTTTCTACAAAAGTGCCTTAAGAATTGTTGGTTCTTTAATACTACATTATTGGTCATTGTAATCAGAATTCAATATTTTCCATCCATCCTGTAGAATGTATACTGTAGGTTACAATAAGGAATGGGCTCGATAGCAAGTATTTCATTAAACTGTTAAAAAAAAATTCTGGCAGTTTATAATTTTTATCAAATTCTTTTCCCTAAAGTACAAATCCATTGCTGTGTGTTTAATGTAAATCTGACCAATGTCGTGCTAGAAAAAAACATTATTTTCTTGTTTCTTATACATTCTTTGAAAAGCTTCATGTAAAAATAAAACATTAAAACATAAAGATAGTAATAATTAAAAACATATTTTTCATTAGCTTGGAGACTTTTGAAGTATAATTTACACCAGTTCCCTATTAATGTTGCACTCTCTATTGTACTGTACATTCTCTCTGGTCTTTAATGAAAAGGCTTTTGTGTTTGAAACAGATTACACAAACAAAGGAATCAAGCTCTATCAGACCAAAATGGTAAAAGACAAAGAGAAGCATTTAAATTACTGATACTTATGTAAATAAAGGTAGCAGGTTTTGCACAAAATCATCTATACAGCATGTATGGTTTACATAATAATGACCACGAATGACTGTCACATTCTTCACCATTAATATGTAGTGTTTTAGCTCTGGGTCAGAGTTGTATAGAATCTTTAACGATTCGGATTAATTTGATTAACTGAATTAAAATTTATAATGTACACTTTATCGACTACCCGTCCAGCGTTTAGCACAATTTAGTGTATCTCACCAATTCTGCTTATCACATGGCCAATGATGATAACACAAAATCTAGTATTTAGCAATTATGAGCAAGGTAACTTAAAATCTGGGCAAATGTTTAGACTTTAAAATACACGACCAAGACAACAGTTCTTTATAAAGAAACAAGAATTTATTTAACTACTGTAATCTACGGCACATGAAACTACGCTACTTAAACGCACGCACACACATTACTATTGTTCTAGTACATTTTACTACAGTAGATCAAAGAAAGTCACAAGAGCAGAGTCTTGGGTTTAATATTACGGTTTAGTTAATGTATGAAACGAGCATCAACTTCAGCAAGGTATGCAGCTTTGTTTGTTTACTTGCGTTAAGTTTCGTTCTCATCCGGTGGTTCGCCTCCAGCGAAGGGAATCACGGCGTTGCTGATTGGTTGGAGCGCTGTTGTAGAGATGAAATCTTTCGGGAAAGCCCTTCGGTGAGGCGTTGGTTGCCTGGTTACCAATGGCTGCGCTCTGGAACTTCTCCTGAGGGTTTCTTCGTTGCGGGACTTTGGAGTTCTGGCACGAAGTCTTATTGAGAGTTTTTGAAGAAACGGATGATGCCAGCAGCAGCGGCGTAGCGCCCGCAAGGTGTAGACTTGGTGTAGACTTCCTTAGGGTTTTTGGGTTTTTGTCCCTTCGGGATCAGTCTGTCTCATGGGTGATTGGTCCAATCGGATGTGGTTGCGGGGCTTAGCCACGCCTCACGTGGTCCCCCCTTTGTGCATACCTTAGCCCGGTGTTTCGGCTGTCACGTGGGGCCCATCCGTTGGAGTTTTTAATACCTTTTATAAAGTAATTTTTCATGTTCATGCTACCAATTTCCCATGTTCACCAACATTCTTTGAATAAAGCCAGCTTTAGATTGATATCAAACGTTACATATCTTACCCACTCATTCCTTCCTTTATCTAATAAAAGGGGTTTGTAAATGCTGATTACACCTTTTAAGTTATGCAGAATAATCAAACATACACACAGGAATAAAACATACTGAGTAAATATATGTATCCGCGTTTTGCCCTACTGGCACACTTTAAAGATGGTTTAAAATAGTGCCCATGCTGTATGCCTTTGTTCATTGAAAGGCATGTGCTCTGGAGGTCAGGAGAGTGTCCAGGTGTGACTTGGTGGTTCCCCCCCAACTCGGGGTGAAGCTGTAAAACTGTCCGCTTTGTTTACCGGATTGCCGATTTACACCCTTGGTTTTGGGGTTTACTTCGAGGCATCTGGTCTTATGCCTTGTGAAGTTTCCTGCAACTTTGTTTTACAGATGCTCCTTTATGATCGCGGATCAAATAAGACTATCGGGATGGCGACATGCAGGCTGGGATAGGAGCTCTGGAATGTGATCAATTGATTGCTCTCTCTGTGGTAGCCCTGTTCATTGCGACTGTACATATCCCCCTTTTGCTCGGTGAGGTTCCCGTTGCGAACGTCAGCGGGCACTGGAAGAAGAAGCAGAGAGAGAGAGAACAGGCACACACACAAGACACAAACAACAACTCCATCACCAACTGAATCATGGTGCATAACCTATTTAACTTGTATGGTCGGGTTAGGAACACTTAAAACGACGTAGGGGAGCTTTTCTAGGCTTTATCTAGGGTTGGGTTGTTTCGATTGATTGACAACAGCTTTTTACAACGATTTATGTTTACTCTTGGTGAAGGGAGTCAACCTCATTTCGGGAACTGGATTCCAGCTCGGTTAAGGTAAAATAAAAGAGAAAAAAAACAGGAAAACGCAGAAGAAAAGAAAAACACAAAGAGAAAGAGTCACAAGGACACAAAGAGGATAAGACAACTAATCCAGTGTGACATGTGTGGAACAACTCCTCTCTACTAGAGGTTGGGCCTAGCAGTGTAGCCAGAGGAGGGTGATTAGGTGTGTGTGTTTACAAAAATAAAAAAATAAAAAACTGTATATACCTTCCTAGAAGGACCGGACTATGTTAGTGTGGTGAAAGGTATAGGACAGTTGATCTGTGTCAGTGGTCTGTTTTTCCCCCTTTTCCTATCAGTTTGGAAAAACTCTTCCATCATCCTTCTCATCAGTTCTTGGGGGTCTTGACGTTGGTGATGTCTTCGACTCATTTGTGGCTTTGGCTTGAGCTGGGTTAGCTTGGAATTTTGACAAATCTTTTCGTCGAATCCTTGGGCTGGTTGCTCCAAGATATGTTTGTCTTTGGAGATTCCATTGGACTCACACGAGCTTTTCCCTTTTGCGTTTGGCCAATTTCATGATTTCTTCCACTGACTTTCATGAGGCCTGAAGAAGTTTTATCATCCATGCGATCCATCCCTGTGGCAGTGCTGCTGTTTAGGTCAGGTACCAGCATAGGAGTTTCATTTGTTTTTTTTGTTGTTGTTGTTGGACGAGGGTGCATTCCACTCTTTGGGTGGTGGCTTGGCATTTGTTTTGACGTTGGGCATCCTCCCAACGTTGGAGTCACGAACTGCAGTGGTTTTGACGCCCTTTTCCTGAACCCATTTTCTGTTTTCTTTAGGCTTTCTGTGCCAAGTCTCGCAACTGAGTATTCATTGTTCATGGATATGCGAGAATGCCGAGGTGGTGGCTTTCTCCAGGATGGAGGTTTCGTAGGAAGGGAGTTTACAGTTTCGGTTTCTTCCATGTCTGTTTCATTCCGAGTGCCAAAGTATGCTTGTCTGAGTCGGCTGTAGAAGGCTTGTGAAGGTTCGTGACGACCTTGTCTCATTTTCAGAGCAGCCACTAATCCTTGTTCTGACTCAGGGTCAGCAAATTCTTTGAAGAGAGCTTCTCGGAGCAGATGGTAGTCAGTCTTTGTGTGAGCAGTCTGCCGGTCTAGGAAGCTGTACACTTCAGGGCTGGATGTTGTTCGGAGCAAGTAGAGTTTTACCTTGGTCAGTGATCTGGTCAGTCTCTTTTCTAGATGGAAATCACTCTCTCGTACATAAGTTTGGAAATCTTGACTGCCTGGCATATGCAGCGTGAATTTATCAATGTTCCTGTTGAGGTTCTTGAGGTCTACGTCGTGCAATGCTCTGTGGCAGACTAATCTGCATGTCTTTGGACTGTGGGAGGAAACCAAAGAATCCGGAGGAAACCCACCAAGCACGGGGAGAACATGCAAACTCCATGCACACAGAGACGTTGATCGAGCCTGGCCAGGAATCGAACCCAGACCCTGTAGGTGCAAGGCGACAGTGCTAACCACTACACCACCGTGCAGAAACACAACATTACATAATAATATGAAATGTATGATGCATATGCATATCAAACATATGATGGACATTTAAAACAAATATACCAATTCAATTGCACAGTAAGTAGAACAAAGCAGAATAGCATATAAACACCCAAAGTGCCTGCAACTACTTGGATAGTGTTATGTAAAATAGAAATAAAAAGAGTGTATCTACTGTAGGTAATATATTTAAGCTAAACTATGTATTTTGCAAACTGTAAATAAGAGGCATTAAGAAGATTAAGTTATGTTCCAGTTGTGTCTTCTTGCTTGGTCCGGATCTGTAAAGCAAATTCAGTGTAGTCTGACCATGGAATTAATAGGGAAAAAGAGAAAAAGAAAAAGAGAGAGAGAGAGAGATCCGCAACTCAAGGTTGCTCAGTTCATGCTGCATGTCCAAGTGTAGTGTGATGTCAGTTCCTCCATAAATGCCAGATGAAGGTTTACAACATTTTGGACAGATTTCAGTTGGAAGTCTCAGTTGAGTCAGCTTGTGCAGAGACAGGCCATTGTGACTAACTGTGAACAATACTTCACTGCAGACCACACTAAAATAAAGAGTTTACCTCTTGCCATAATGGGTGCATGGTTGTGACTAATTAGCCAGTGTGAGGCTTAGGTTGATAATCAGAGATTCACGTGGGATGGAACTTAATGACTAACTCACAGATGGTGACTTAGTGTTTCTGACTGTTGACTGTCCTCTTTCAGTGCTGTTGATGAACTGTTTTCCAAAAGGAAGTTCAATGAAATACATAGGACATAAACCTGTCTTGAGCATTCATGTTTTCCAACGTGCCAGGTGTGCCAATGTGTTGTCACCAAACATGACCTAGTTGGTCAGTTCAGGGACGGAATACGGACCGGGCCAGTATATATAAAGAAGAAGTGTGTTTCTAACTCTGGTATTGATATGGACTATGGCCAATTCACAAAGAGCATATTTTGGGAGGAGTACAGCAAAGTTATTTGTATGACTTACTGTATTCACAGCGGCTATGAATATTTTTCCCTCACCAGTCTCTATTTTAGTTTAGCTCTTAAACTTTTACCCTGACTGGCCAAGCAAAAACTTTCCACAACTGCTCTTTTTAGAAAATGGATGAGTGCCTTCCTAGCAAGCAGCTTCTAGTAGTCTAAACTGTTGTGAAATATTTTGGCAATATGACGTGACATCAAGTTTTCTTCACCAACACATATCCTTCTGTAACTGGCAGAAATAAATAACTGTAGTTTTAACTTCCAACAGGTACTATGTAGCCAAAAGTTTAGGAGACTAAACCATGGAGGTGGTGGACAGTCCTGAGAAACGTACGAAATTAACTTTATATTTGCATTTATTCTGGTTTACATTATCAGCAAACTTCCAGGGTTCAGGGGTTGAACCTCAAATACTGGCAAATGGAAAGCGAATGCTAGTGAAATGAAGTAATACATATAGTTAAATATCCCAGTGCTGTTTCCGTCTATTTTCACCACCTGTGGAATGCCTCTCGTCCAATCAGATTACTCAGTCGGAATTAACTGTTGCATAATGTGAAATAAATAATTTAGAAAAATGTATTTTGTTGACTTATAATTAGCATTCTCTCTCAAAATCAGGTCTCAGTAATGAAGTACCAAGTATCCAGGATGGTTAACATCCACACTGGGTGGTCTGTGGAAGCCTGCTGATTGAAAGAGAGTGCTCTTTGTGATGTTTGCTTTTACTAATGTTTTATTCAACGACAAGGTTTATGCTGCAGTGCTTTCGTAACTTCAAAATTGACCCTGGCCTCTATAAAAGCAGAAGTGTTGTCAGTTCGCTAGTCTGGAGCATTTAGATGTGTTTAAACACGATGCCAAGAGGGAAAGACAGAAGCACTTTTTGTTCTACATCAATCTGGACAGGGTTATAAAACAATTTCCAAACCATTTGGAGTCCAATGTTCAACAGTGAGAAAAAAAATATTCACAAGTGGAAGGCATTCAATACATTCAACACAGTTGCCAATATTTCCAGGCGTGGACGTCCCAGCACATTCACCTCAAGGTCAGACCATTCAATGCTGTGAGAAATACAAAAAAAACCAAGAGCTACATTTTAGACCCTACAGACCTCACTGAGCATGTTAAAGTCTATGACATCACAAGTTGTAATCAAGTAGTACAAATTGCACACTTGTTAATGCAGTGTGCAATTTGACTTGTACACAACACCTCATGCTTGTAATGTTACGGAGTACCTGGACAGTGTTGAAAACACTTGGCTTGGTCTAGATGCTCTAAGAGCTTTGTTACATAACTTC
>JAQMYJ010000033.1:31343524-31358399 GCA_030014305.1 Clarias laeviceps | reverse complement strand
TTCCGCGCGTCGGTCCTCACATAGTCAAACCGCATAGGTGAGCAGGAATAACAGAGGGGGGCGGGTTATCTGGGGCGGGGCTTGTAGGACGACTTTCTCACACACACACACACACACACACACTAACAGATTGGGAATGACTGTTGTCTGGCTCACAGATTACATAAATTGTCTGAATAATGGATTACATTTAAAAAAATATAACTAAATAAATGAGTACTTAAATTGCGGACCTAACACGTTAGATTACTCGTTACATCAAAAAAGTATTCCAAGTTACTTTGTAATGCATTACACCCAACACTGAAAAACATCATGCCCCTATGGTGGAAGCTTTTCATGAATTTTTTTATTTTTTATTTAATGATGTTATTACTCATGTTATCACAGCTAGGGTTATTTTTTGCCCTCAATTTTTTTTTTATTTAAAACATTTCACACAACTTGTCATGCTACTAAAAAAGCATGAAGCATAAACCTCTGCCATAAAGACCTGTGAAAGAATACTTAAATTTACTACTTTTATAAAGCACTGAAACTGGAGAATCCTTTCATAAATGCCTAGTAGAGAATCACTCGCTCACATCGTACATTAATTAAAATAAACATAAGGGGGCATGAACACTTTTAGGGGCAGTGGTGGCTTAAAAAGGCTGTGGGTTACTGGGGCTCTGATCAGAAGGTCCGTGGTTTGAGCTCCAGTAATGGAAATTTGCCACTATTGAGCTCTTGAGCAATGCCCTTAACCCTATCTTCACCAGGGGCTCCGTATCCAGGGGCTGACCCTGCTGTCTGACCCCTAACTGGGATATATGAAAATTACAATTTCCCTTTAGAAATGAAGTGCTAATTATTGTATTATTGTGACTTGCTTTACATGTTCAAGACTGTCAGGGCTGTTTTAAAAATTAATCAACACCATTAGAGCAGTCAGACTCAAGCATTTGATAGTTGCCGTGGTATAAAAGACAATAAAACACACTCATACCATAGCACTTAAGGTAAAGTCTTTGTAAAAGTCCTGGAGTGGCCCAGACAGATCCTAGATCCGAACCCAATAGGACGTCTCTAAAGGGTCCTGACAATGTCTGTGTGAGTGTGAACAATTCCACCAAAGAAGAACAGAAGAAAGTTCCAAAAGAAAGATGAAGAAAGTTTGTAGCATAAGCCAAAAACCAAAAACCTTTTTTGACTGTTTCATTGTAGAATATTATATATGTGTAGAATGATGAAAAAAGGGATTTTAATTTATTTTAAGACAAGAATTAAGCATAATGTAAAAGAATTTTTAAAAACTTGAAAGGGTCTAAAACATTCCATTGACACTGAATCTGAGGCGACGTATGTTTTATTAAAAATGCAGTTGCCTTATAAAATTTATTGTAAAATTTAAAAAATAACATAACAGAATAAAACATCTCTTAAAATTTATACAAAATACTGTATTTGATTTTAATGATTTCCGGAATCTATAAAATAAGTGTTGATTGAAGAAAAAAGAGAAAAACAAGCAAACAATAAAAAAACAAATAAAAAACAAAACAAAACCATTCTGCCATCAACAATGATCTGACAATCTTTCACCTCTATGTAAATGATATGCTTTACTATCTTTTGTTGATTAAAATTGCCATTTTACTAACTAATAAACTGTACTTCTTAATTAACAACAACAACAAAAAAAAAAAAACTCACACCCTCTTGAAACTAGATTAGTAATTAAACATATTAGACATCAAACACATCTCTGTAATTTAACACCAGGAAGAAATGTGTTTAAAAATAAAAATATAACAACGTAAACATACATTTGATTCAATCTAGGCCTTTAGAAACTGCATGCTGTGTGAGACTATAATAGAAGTAATAGCTGTCACTAAGCTTACAGTATATCTCTATTTTTTTTCTATTTGCCTCGCTTTCCAGATGACACCTTGGTAAGGCAATTATGTTTATTCATCTACTGAAATAACACTAAATCAGAAGTAAAAGCATGTGAGAATTTCTAATCAGCACCCCATTAGACACCATGAGTGCTCGCTGTAGATGTAGCTCACTAGCAAATAGAATTACTGCAAAAGGACAACGAGGAGGTCTGCGTCACATCGCAGCAAACAGCACGGACCATACTGCACTCATTTCATGTCTCTCTCGCTCTCTCTCTCTCTCACACACACACACACACTCACACACACACTAATAATATTAATGATGATGATGATGATGATAGTATATTTAAAAGTGTTAGTAGTAGCAGGAATGATAATATAAATAACACCAGCAATAGGAGTAACAATAGAAGGCGTGACAGAAATAGAAAAATAATTAGTAATAATAATAATGATGATGATGATGATGATAGATTTAGTAGTGTTAGTAGTAGCAGGAGTGATAATATAAGTAGTAGCAATAGAAGGAATGGCAGAAATAACAGTAATAGCAATAATAATAATAATAGCAGCAAAAGCAGTATTAATAGTAGTAAAGTGTATATTAATAACAAGATATAATTGTAGAGGTATAAGTAGAAGCAGTAGTAACAATACTAATAATAGAAATAATAGTACTATAATAAAATAGTAATTGAAATCATTTGTTATTTACTTCTGGTTAGATGTTAACAGCATTTGCATTTCATTGGCTTTGTACAGCTACTTTGAGTGAAACTAAAGTTGAATCTAATCCAATCTAAAGGTGTAATAGTAATAGTAGTACTATTTGTTGTAGCAGCAGTAGCAGTGCTTGTAATAGTAATAGAAGTAGTAATAGCACTAGCGGTGGTGATCGAAGTTATAGTAGAAGCAAGCGCAGCTGTCCATTCATTCAAGCCAACATTGCTAAGCAGGGTTTGACAGTAAAGCCCCATGACTTCACGCCGGTGCTCATTCTTGTAGAGGAAGTGATATTGCTGAGAATCCCAATTTAAAAATCGCCAATCAGTCTACAACGTATACTTGCTGACTGTGGGAGGAAACCAGAGTACGTGGAGGAAACCCACCAAGAAAGAATAGAACATGCAAAGTCCACGCACACAGACCTGAGGTATTCATTTTATATTAATATTGTTGCTGTTGTTGATGCTGCTGTTTGCAAAAGTTATAGTAATAATAGTAGTAGTAGTAGTAATACTAGAAGGACCATATGAGGAATACTAGGAAATAAATGAAATAAAAAAATTACAAAGGGTAGAATTGAAATCAAAACAGAATAATAAATTTTATAGTAAACATGTTAATGGAACTTTACAACCTACATAACAATTTTTAAAAATGAGTTACAATAATGAGAAAATACATTCGGGATAATTTTAGACAATATAAATAATCTTTATTGTGTCCTGCAGCTATACACTAGGGCAATGATTTAATAGAATAAGTGATCAACTTATTAAAGGGTATACAAAGTGTCATGTCTTTCACATGTTAAATGTAACATTTTGTGCTTTCGACTTAAGAAGAGTAAAGGATTAGGGCGTTTTTGTCAAAGGTGCATGACACAAGGTAAAGTACAGTAGATGAATTTTGCACCAAGAAAGCCTGAAAGTCTTCCTGGGAGTCACAGTTGCAGGGACGAAAGACAGGTTGAAAGCTCTATTTGCACTAGTTGAAGACATAATTATAACATGTACTAAGTCTTATTAATGAAAGTTTTATCTAAATGATGTCTGGCAAAAAAAAATAATAATAATACTTGTAAAATCTGAAAAACAAAGAACTTTTAGAACAAAGAAATATTAAAAGCTTTTCACTTTTCACGTAGACCTCATAAACCATACATTACACTGTTACATTGTAGTTATTCATATCGGATTCCTAGACATGTTTGCGAGAACTAGAATTATAATTCAGATTCAACTTTTCTTTACATCTCTGAGAGTTGAACTCCTGTTAGCCATTTAGACAAAAAAAAAAAAAAAAACTTATTTTAAGTAGCACTGTTTTCTTCCTACATTAGCAAATCATCCATAACATGGCGACTATTTATCCCATTGCACACACACACACAAATTATGATTTATTTTTAAATTGTATGGCATTTGTGTTATTATGTTTATTATTTTTGCATTTTTGTAAAATGAGTCCAGTGCGTTTATGCCTTCCTTGGCACTGCCTCCTGCAGAGGTAACTGTGATTTCAGCAGTTTGCAGCACATTCAAGTTGGTTAAAATGTAATTACAGTCATTAAGTCACAATGTAGTCAGACTTTCAGGCCACATTGTGAAATATTGGTTATTTTAGTTCAACAACATTGCACCATTAGTTTGTTTCCTTCTCATTTTGGTTATTAATGCCCTGATAAGCTCCGACAGTGCAGTCGCCATTATTAGTGCTGGCATTTGCCGTATTTAAAGCCGCTTTCCGATTATGCAGATCTGAAATCTGTAATCACTCACATAATCAGAGCAAATCAAATTGTCCTTGCATTAATTATGAATCATAATTAGACGGAAATCCCACTAATGATAAGGCAAAACGGCTCCTATATTTCAGATGCCGCTATCCTAATCAAGACCTTATATTAATAAGTAATTAGGTGATTGTACGTGATAAGTGTATCAAAATGAAGTCATTAGAATATGCCTGCTGTTGTCTGAGACTTTCAATCATCCACTAACAGGCCTGTCATTTCTGTGATGGGTTCAAACGCTAGTGTCATGTAACACTCACAGTCAGTGCCAACAGTATCGAGTGACGAGCTCTGATGTGAAAAAACAGTGGCAGGATAAATCTACATAAGGCATGTGGTTGAAAAAATATATACAAGACCATGTCACCGCCTACGTGAACCAAGTGTTAAACTCCTCATTCTTAGAGAGGGTCGCTCTGTCTCAGCCGACGAGGCGATGCACAGACATTTTCTTCATTTGTCGGTTAGAAGTAAAACCCAGAGAGATGTGTGGTGGTGGCCAGACACCCACTTTGTCTTCCAAGTACCATCTGAAATGTGAGTCATTGAAATAAAATCCAACTGTTCTTCCAAAATCATGACAAACTTACTGTCTGTTTAATTTTTTTTTTTCTTACTACTCGAATAAACAATAGAAAATCAAAAGTAAAAAAAAAAAAAGTAGAAAAAAAGTAAAAAAATCATTGAATATATAATAATATACACTCACTGGCCACTGCATTAGGTACACCTGTTCGACTGCTCTTTAATACAAATCTGTAATCAGCCAATCACATTGCAGCAACTCAATCCATTTAGGTCAAGACGATTCGCTGAAATTCAAAAAGGGGGACAAAGGGTGATTTAGCTGACTTTAAACCCTGGCATTGGTGTTAGTGTCAAATTGGCTGGTCTGAGTATTTCTGAAAGTTCTGATCTTCTGGGAATTTCATGCACAACCATCTCTAGGGTTTACAGAGAATGATCTGAAAAAGAGAAACTATGCAGTGAGTGCCAAAGGTCAGAGACGAATAGCCAACAACATTACATTACAGTTTTTACCTGCAATAGTAGACAATGATGAATATTATTTTGCCACTAAGGTCACCATCCAGGTGATTTGCATTTATTGATGTTCACAAAACTCCCCCCTAAAAAAAAATATATATATGAGCCAGAATAGTGACTTCTAGGAGAAACAGTGCCTCCTAAGTGCAGCGAGTGCTACTGTAACTCTCACAATAATGCAGCTCAGTTTCTTTTATGAGGCATCATAACTTATATAGAATCCTATTTAAATATCCTGTCTTAATTTGTCTTTATTTATGGATTCACTTTGGATTGTTTTTGCTTAATACATTAACATTAAATGCTTAAGTATAACAAAATGTGATGTTTGTGTGTAAGAGGAATCAATAAGATTTGAAACTGGTGAGTCATAAGTTCATCTTATTAAGTTTTCTAAAATGGAATTTTAATATGTTTAAACAATTAGCAAACAAACAAACAAACAGTATAGTACATGTTCATCTTAAAAATGTGGCCTGTTATTAATCTTGTTGGAAGCCAGAAGTAATTCAAGTGTCTTTATTTTTACTTTAGTAAGTACAGTGAAATTACAGCAAATGAAATTGTTTTGTTCATGACAATACATGAACATTGTATTGTTTTCATTTCATAAATGAATAATTTTAATGTTAGGAATATCTATCTATCTAAATATGCACATAGTGAAAAGATTTGTGGGTTGGGTATTACATTTATGTTAATAATAATAATCATGCATTTTATTTAGATACTTCCCTTCGTAGTGATCCAAGGTCATAATCCAAAATATAAACAAGCAATAAATTAATAACATCAAGTAGTAAATAACAGTAAAACAATATTAAATAAAACTTAACAGAATAAAATACTGTACATTTGTTAATAAAATTAACAAAGTATCACCTAAAAACAGATAAAGTCGTATAAAGATTTATGTAGGTTAAGGACTTCTAAATAATATAATGGGAATTATATATATATATAATGGGAATTAAGACATGATTTTGATTTGAATGTGGTTGGAGACACGAGGCGATGAGGAGCAGTGCAGCTAAAGGCTCTAGAGCCACACTGGTCAAGCAAGCAGTGGTGTAAAAAAATTCTCCCTTGAGGTTTCCTGCATTTCTAGCTGTAAGTATCTTCCAGAGTTTCGTTCAACTCCCATACTTCATCATGTCTTGAAATCATGTCTTCAACTCTTCTCTGTCCTCATTTCTGTAATGCGATGTCTCTGTCCTGAGCTGCACATCCACAGCACCTCCAGCTGGCCTGTAACACACTTTCCCCATTGTGTTCCTGTGACACATAACACATCATTCGCCTGCTGTTTTGCATTCGCTATGGTGTGTGTGTGTGTGTATGTGTGTGTGTGTGCTCTGTTTGTATGTGTATCTCAAAAGGCACACGTTCACTTTCACAGGTTCTTCACAGGCTGCTCAATATCTGCCGCCAATCAAACCAGCAGGACGCCCCAAAAATCCCCCCCCACCACCCTCATGTAAATTCTCTATTAGCATATGCTAAACGAAGTTTTGAAGTGAACAAGCATTTAATGGTTTATTTGAAGTGTGCGATTTGCAGAAATGGAAAATGAAACGTCCCTTTGATGGGGAAAAATGCCGTATCCCAATCAAACATTTACTGTTGCATGAGTTAATGAATGCTATTAGTCTAACGGGAATACATTTAGACTTCTGCGTCGGCTAGATAGATGCATAAATTAGATTATTAAAGAAGAAGGAAAAAAAAAAACTCAAGGAACTAATGTTTGGTTTGTGTGAGAAGTGAATGTGCCATAGCAACATAATTACATTGCCATGGAAATAAATGCCTGTAAAGGCTGGCAATTTGACAAGGCTGAAAAACAATAACACTGTCAGAATTGGCTGCAGAATGAATTCTGCAGAATAAATTACAATCCTAACAGCATTGGTTATTTGTTTATTTTTTAAGAAACATTGGCATGAAAATGGTACAAGACTATTAGAATATTTTAAGACATCTATGACAAAGATGTCCAGAGCAAAACCACTTTAAAACTATAGTTTCATTGGATTTTAGTCCTCGCTCAATAACATAAAAATGTAATGTTTATCTGCCTGATAATCACATAATTAAAGAGAGCGGAGCAGAAATCTAAAATTATGATAGTTAAAACAGTGTTAAATCCACTCTAACATTCTTTAGGTCTGCTAATTGGTTGGTCATTAAAGTACCTTTCCTTCCCTTTTTCCCCAACGGCTCATCGGTTAGCAAAGTGTCCTCGTGGCCTTCATCAGTTCTGACGAAGGCATTTTCTATACTCCATTACTTCCTCCTGATGATCACTGGACTCTTAATTAGTTGATGCTTGAAATATAGCTGAACTCCATGCATTGACCTTGGGAGAAGATTGGACTTGACAAACGATATCATCAGCTGATTTAGACTCACAGAAAGTGAAGCCATCGTTCATTTGCATTGTATAGTACAAGCTGTGGTTTGACAGATTATATATAAAAACAAAAAAAAATTACATTGACTTACATAACTTTCAACATAACATAATGGCCAAACATGGGGAGAACAAGCGAAATATGACTGGTGATGAGATTCAAACCCCTGACCCTGGAGGAATCATGTGACAGTGTAACCCATATAACCACAGTGTCACCAATCATACCATCATATATACAGTAACAGCACCAAATAAACCCGTAAATACAAAATATTGTACAGTATATCACCAAAATGGTGCATTTTGTGCATGTGTTTAATTATCATGCTCTTTAATTTATAAAATGTTTACACACTCTCTGCACATAAAATATATTGAAAATAATAGTCTAATTAAAAAAATAATAAATTCATAATCATTTATAATGATAATGTGATTGCACCATAACGTCGGCCAATGCCCGTAACCATTTGATATTCTGTTATTTACAAAGAAAAAAACTTAAATTAATAAATTGATTATTACGGAATTTAGTCTGAAATTTGTACTTTTAGACAAGGCATGAAACCGATGGACATTTACAAAAGCACAGTACGGTGATGAGACACTTAACTGCAGTAAAACATTTAAATTTTGTAAACATTTTAAAAAATGCCTATAAGTTCATAAGGCGTGAAAAGATTCTGGGGAAGGTGGATTGGAGCAAACTGCATTTGTTCCCATGAACATTCAGCAAGTGGAACACTTGATCATAAAGAATAAAGCATAAATATAATAAATCAATTCTTATGAATATAAAACAGTAAAGTCAATTCAATTTCTATTTGTATAGTGTCTTTGACAATGAACCAAACCAGCTTTACAGGAATAAAAATTCTGAATATAAATACAAAAAGTTTATCCCTAATGAGCAAACATAGACTGAGTGAAACTCAAAAGTGAACCCATCCTTATTGGAGTACGATCGTTTAACAATGAACGTGTTTTACTTTGTATAAATTCCACTTTGTTGACATTAACAAATATTTACTCAATCGCTATGAACTAAACTGTTCATAGCAATTTCAGTCCATAAAATATTTGAGCAGTTGCTGTTGTATGCCATCATAGTTTGTTAACCAAAACCGTTTGTATCAAATGCAATCCAAGCCATCTTCATAGCTATTAAGGTTAACTGGGCTCAGTTTTCAGCAGATACAGTAGTGGTCTCCGTGTGATAAGAGCTCCAACCAGAAGCCGGGCATCAGGATGCATCGGACACATCAGGAGGTCAGAAGGGGTCCAGGGCTCTGGCAACTGAGAAGTGCCACATGTAGCTCAATAGAAAGAAAAAGAGAGAGAGAGAGAGAGAGAGAGAGAGAGGTTAGGTATACTTACAGTCATGTGATTGATAAGAAAATGCACACTTTGTGTAGAATGCCAGCAGGACTAGCTATGACAGCTTTATTTAGAAAATTTTGAAATCTTATCATGTGAAGGGTTTTTAAATGTGACAACACATGCACTTTGGACATTTGGGTAGTAATTAATTCTTAATCAGAAAACAGAGATACATTTCTTAAAATTGAAGTCATGGCATGAATTTTAAATTCCACATACAATCAATTAAATAATATATATTTTTTAAATGATAAAAATTAATAAAAAATAATAATAATAATATATATCATGTGTCATTTTTCCCATACGTGTGATATACATTCTGAAGTGCCCCTGTACATGCTGATTTTTATTTTTTTAGCCCCTCATGCAGTCCCTCCCTCCATCAGCAGCCTGTTTAAAGAGTGATGTGGTGTGGAACATGGGTGTGCGGTGTGGAACAGCGTGAAATATGTGAAATATGTGAAATATGATAGACCCACTATTTGCTCTGTGCTCCATGAAGGAGGATGGCACACTTTCAAGCAGTTGCCAAACCAAGCAGAATGCAATTTTTTTTTCTCCAAATCATTCCAGATGATATTGAAAAGATTGGAGAGATAGAGCTTTCAGTCCACTGCACTCTATATTAAAAGAAAAAAAAAATCAGTTTTTTTTAACTGTAGCTAAATATTTTAATACTTGTGGAGACATTAACATTCAAACAAGGCCGAAGTGAAACAGAAATGTCTGGCCGCGATACGGTATGCAAATAGATTTTTTAGATAATGCTGAGAAATAAATAAATATGCGGTCCAGTGCGTCTCCAGACACGTGCAGTGCTAAGCCTGACTAATAGCCATAGCTAAATGTCAGCTAAGAAAAACAGATGCCCTGTATGTAGGGTGGTATTTTGGATGACAGCTGAAAATCAATGCTTCGTATTTTGAGTTCTCCAGTGATTCATCGCCGTGTGTTTTCCCAGTCCCCACTGCGTAAGAAGAGATTTCTTAATGAGGATGACTTTGGGGAGGATGACTCCGTGGCCCTCTCCCACAGCCGACACTCACACACTAACACGCTTTCTCTCTCTCTCACAATCTGTTTCTTTCTTCCTCTTCTTTTCTCTCTATCGCACTTACACTGATGCTGAGGCAAAACCTACAGTACAAACAAATAAAGTCTGAATATTTCTCAGAAAGATACAATATCTTTTTACTGTATTTTGCACTAGATCAGTGTTCCAGACTGTGGTTACAGATGTTAAAGATTATTAGATTTATTCAGTGCTGTGAAATCCTTGATTCTGATTGGTCAGAAGGTTTAATGTTTTTTTTTTTTGGTAAGCTCAGCTCTGACAATACTAACAACAGTGTATTTCACTATTAATACAACTATTTTAATGTTATTATTTGATGGAAAACAAACAAACAAGCAAACAAACAAACAAACATTTTTTTGAAAGGATCCTCCAGTGCCAAGGTCTTGTAATATAAAAATTGTTGTATTTTTCTATATATATTTTTTTTCTTCCAGGTATTTTTTTCCTGGGTATCTTTTTTGCCTTAATAAAGTGGACCTATAATGCAAAATTTACTATCTGGTCAATTTTAGACATGCAGATGGGTTCCCTATGTACATATACAAAACAAACAAAAGAACAACAAAAACATTTCTTCATTTTTATTTAATTCCCCAAGGTTTAAACAAGCCAATGCGATTTTGTCCATAATTTGATGTCAAGATACCCCTCTCCTGAAGTAGTGCAGTTAACAGAGGAGTGAAATAAAATGTAGCCTAGGTAAGTAATAACAGAAAATCATTAAGCAAAACATAAAACAGAGTGCTGCTGTGCTGAATATCAGGACGATTGTGATGTGGTCAAAGACATCACCACCATGCTGATATCCAGCACAACAGCACAGCCTCCAGTGTGATATTGCTTTCATACAACAGTTCCACAAATACCATTTTTTATTAACGGATTATGGTTTGTTTTTTTATTTAACCAGTAATTTTGCTCTGACAAAACCATTCTTTTCACGCCAGGTGGAACTAATTAACCATGACTGGTGAAGTTGGCAACCGACAGTTAGTGTAATTAAGTACTATGTGGCAAGAGCTGAGGAGAATAAACCATGAAGGTGGTCCTGTAAATTCTTGTAAATTTCACTCTATGTTATATATTATTCCGCTTTAGAATATCAGCACCATTAACCTCCGGAGGTTGAATTCCAAATAGCATTAATTGGAAAGCTAGTGCGCCATGTAGGGTGTACAATTCCTTGTTTCACACATCAAGTAGTGCCCTTAATCAGGGGTTAGAGAGGGATTTAGGATTCAGCCTAGATCACATTGACAGTAAACAAAAAAGCAGGCAATTTGGAATGACTTTAAAGCAAGTACTAAGAAGACAGTGTGTTGTTTAAGATGACGTATTATTATCATCAGATGTTTTCTTGCTGAAAGTGCTACTGTGACTGGTTGTGAATGTGGGTTTTGGCAGACAGCTGCTCTCTCCTCAGTACAACGGACCATACAGACCCATGCTGTGTAGTGTAATTAACGATTGTTAGAACACCTGTAACGTGAAGTGATACATGTGGGTAAACGTCCCAGTGCTGTTATGCTCTATTATCACCACTTGTGTAAATCTTCTAAGCAGATTATTCAGGCAGAACGGGCTGTTGGGTAATATAAAAAACAAATGTTGATATAAACAGGTGCAACATGCCGGGTTTTACTTTATTTTGATATATGTTTTGAAAATTATTTAATTCATTCAGGATAAGCATTATAAAACAGACAAACATGGCTAACAATATACAGAGGTTATCCAAAAAGCAAGAACAAGGAAACAGGCAATAAATCAATTTTGGAAGAATGAGATGAGGTTCATAATATAAAAATGAAAAGAAATACTGAGAATGTGCTAGTCAAACAGAGCGTACACACTGTATATAGACTAAACAGATGGAAAATAATGTAAATTAACCATAATGGTGGTTAGCAATTTGTCCAGGAATGAATGATGTGTTCAGATTTCTCTTGATTTATTATCGCAGTAAACAATAAAGCAGTATGAAGAAATGTACTGAATTGAATTAGCCATTTGAAATTATACAGCTGCAGTATGTTCAGAATTGAGTTAAACAAACACATGGAGGTTTTAATGCCTATATATTGTGTACACAGGCATCCTACGTAACTTCAGGTGTAGCTACAGAATTTCAGAAACTTTACAGTAGACATGCAAGCTTTGATTTTGGATTTTAAAAAATGCAACTTGCATTCCTTCAACTTTTTTTTCTTGCACATTATTGCCTTGAGCGAGGAGGAGTATTAAGTCTGACGGACAGCTTATATGTACTGTACACAACACGTCATGCTGAAAATGAACAATATGGCAACATCGGAGGCATAAAAACCAAACAAATGTAAAGTAAAAAAAAAGACAATGTGATTAATTTACCCTATGTGAATGCTGACATAACTTTTGAGCGTAGGATGCCGATTCTGAATAAATTGAGTTGAAAGCATATTTAAAAAGAACTGAGGCAGAGAAAACAATTCTTTAAAGTACAACTGCGGAAAACACTATTTTTCTCACATGCACCATGAAACCAGACATAAAGCCTGATCATAAAATTGAATTTCTATGATATAAATGAATGTCTCAGATATTCCCTCACTCCCATATTAATGGCTCAGACATGCCGCGTTTTCCATCCAGCATCACGAACAAGCAACGCGACTCTGCAAATGAAATGTGCTCAAATGAAATGTATGCATAACGAGCCTCATTATCAGATTAATCTCCTGTTCGTGCCCATCATTAGTTTCAGTCAGAAATGGATACGGGTGAGCTGCTTTCAGCACTTCTAAATACCTCCACTTCATTTCTCATTCTCTCTGACATGAACAAAATACACACACACACACACACACACACACACACACACATACGCACAGACATGCTGACACTGGGAATAACACTTAAAAAATGATGCAAGCTTTTATGATTTTCCTTTTGTTTCTCACATCATCTGAAATGTGGAAGATGACATGACTTGTAGCAGATTGTAGCTGTAGATGATGTAGAATAAAGTTGTTGATTTATTTAACACCTGCCATGTGAATCACCTCGCCCTGGGGAGCGATATTAAAGCTGTAAAATTTCAGAAAAATTCAGAAAAGGAATGAGGAAAAAGACACACTGTTAAAATGCACGTTATTGAAGGGAAAATTCTCTCTGAATGACTAAAACATTTACATTTATAAATTTATTCAAATGTCCTATTCAATCCATCCATCCATCTAGTAACCTCTGTAGTCCTACTAGGGAACGGGGAGGCCAATGGGGACCGTTGTACAGTATTCATTCCCACTTTTACAACCGTGGTGGGATCTCCGGTCAACATTCTCACACACACACACACACACACACACACACTACAGACAATTTGGGAACGCCAATTAACCTAATCTGCATGTCTTTGGACTGTGGAAGGAAACTGGAGAACCTGGAGGAAACCCACCATGCACAGGGAAAACATGCAAACTCCATGCACACAGACAGAAGGCGTGAATCAAACCCGGAATCTGAAGTTGCGAGGCAATAGTACTAACATACAGTATCCTACTGTATATTCATAGGTATATGATATTTACACGGAAACTGCTTACACTGCTTTCACCAACAGCGTCCACTATTAAACGCTCTGCAATCTGTACACTCTGTATCAAATGGATAAACTTCCAAAACTTCAGCTTCCATGCTAATCTCCAAAGACATTGTTCTTGCTAGCTCATACAGTAAGTCACTAAGTAGCACAACCGCACTCTATGTCTGCATTAAATGTATATCAGCAAAATGATGAATCAGCAAAGAAGCTTATGGGTGTTCAAGTCAAACCGGGACTTTTGATTGCACAGAATAACAGAACACAGTTATGATAGTCAAAAACTCCCTTTATTTGTCTATATAATCCCCTGGTACACTAATGTACTCATCCCAGTGTTTCATTAATACCTGAATACTATGAAGGTAGACAGATTTCTCGATACATCAGAGCAGTGATCGGACTTCCTGCTTCACTTCTGAAACTCCGGCCTCCCAGGAACGAGGTCAGGACTGTATGGGGGATGAACACTCATTCCAAGCCGAATTCTCTGACGCATATGGTGTTGGTGAATGATTGTGTGTGCAGTTCCCACAGACAGATGCTTCTCTTCTCTTCTGCAAGTTGGTGACAAGATATGATGATTTTCAAGGATCACGTGTTTTTTTTTGTTTTACAGTTTTACATTCTTCTTTAAACGTAACTACAGTAATGTGTGCAACATAACGTAATGTTGTACTGTGGCTAAGCCATACTGCGCTTGAGGTCTGTAAATGTCAATCGACATGTTTACGACTTCATTTATCAGACGTTTTTATCACAATGTCTGGTTTAGGAGCTACAGTAACAGCATTACTGCACTGTTATTATTTACAGTATGAATGAGGTTGATAAAATGTATTTCAAATTGAAAATGTGCTAGTAATGACATCGTCTTGGGTTACTTCGCTGTAACCCTGTTCCCTGAAAAAGCGGGAACGAGATGCTGCGTGAAAACGCTATGGGAACGCTCCTTGCGTGACCG
>JAQMYJ010000033.1:31318355-31334321 GCA_030014305.1 Clarias laeviceps | reverse complement strand
TCTACAGTGTTGGGTGTAACGAGTTACAAAATAACGCTTTACACCCAACACTGATATCTATCTATCTATCTATCAGCTGGCCGCTTATCTCTGTTTAAGATTTATTTTAGTATATTACAAGAAAACATTTATAAATAAATAAATAAATATATTTGGTTGATTCAATGTTGATTATGAATGCAAGTCCAACACTTAAATTTCACTGCATCACCATAAAAAAAATTTAAATAAAAAAAACCCTGACCAATAACAAGTTTGGATGTCATTGATTTAGGGTTTTCTTTTCCATGTCTGTTTGTTTGTTTGTTTGTTTGTTTGTTTTAAAAACACAAGTGATGCAGTTAAAATATGATTTATTTTTAACAAGCTATGTAAATAAAAAGTGGTATACCAAATTCTTCTTCTTCTTCTTCTCCTTATTATTATTATTATTATTATTATTATTATCATTATTATTGTTTAATCAATGTATTTTCAAGCTTTAAAATTTTAACATTTTATGTTCAGGTTCAGTGACTTTAAATATTTATGATGCTAAAAAAACATCTTATTTATATTTCAGCTATTTCAATCCTCACTAAAAACAGTTTGATAATTCCCACAAAATACAACAAAAGTAAATATAGGTTATTTCTAAAGGAAATAAAATGACTTATGACATTTATACATTATGTTATAGATATGAGGAAAACATCTAAGCGAATGCTTCTCTTATTAGGTGACTAACTGAGTGATGAGAAGTAGACTGGGAAGACAACAAACCACCTGTCTGTATTTTGAGTAAATCAACATTCTAAACACTGTGCCATGGAAAGTATTATTAAGTTAGAGTAAAGTAGTGCAGGGAAGCTGTGTTTCAAAATAAGGCACAAAGAAAGGAAAGGGTTCACATGTTTATATGTTGACCAATAATATATAAATCTTCACTGGTTATTTATTGATAATTAATTGATATCAATGATTAATTGGAATATCTGGAATTTATATATTGACAATGTGCATTATTGAAATCCTAGACAATAACATTTTAATTACATTTGATTGAATACTATATTTAGCTATTTTTAGTCAAAGTTGTGAGACTGTTTTCCCCAGTTGGGTCATAAAATCAGCAAAAAAGGACATGCGGTTTTCTTTAACATATTTATTTCAAAATATAATGACAAAAATCTAGATTGGCCCACATTTATGAATGCTAATCTCATCCTGATTAGTGCTCTATTGTTCTTTCATTTCATGTCAGCATCTAGTGTCATTCAGTCCCACTGTTTAGCTCCACGTAGGAGGGATGTCAATATAAATCTCACTTACATACAAAAAGAAGGCACATTGAAACAAAACTCACTTCAAAACACAGAGGAGGAGGAAAACCATCTGCGCTCTCTTCTTCAGCAGAAGCTGGAACAGAGGAGCTGCTTTCGCTCTGTCAGTCAAACTCTGATACAACATATAAATTATGTGTTTTAGTGATAAAAGTGCACGGTGGAATGCTTTGAGATGAATTTCTAAACAGAAGTCTATATAAATCATGCTATGGCTTCAAGTTCAGCTCGGGAAACAGAGAAATTATCTAGTCAGCTTCACCTAAGTGACAGGCTAAATATAATGCTGCTCGTGTGGGTTTGGTGAAAGTGCAAATTTACTCAACTTAGACATGTGTAAGAGGTTAAATCATCAATAGAAGTGTAGTTCAGTAGTACTTATTTTTGCTAATGGTCTATCATAGGGTATCGTAAAAATGATTAAGTACTTATTTATACAGTAGTAAGTAATAAAGGGTTACCACAGGTGTACTTCATCAATTACAACCTCCTATGTTGACTAAAGCATTATATACTAATAATGTTATTGATAAATGATTGTTCCTGATGTGAAAAAAAGTAACTAATATCTTGTAATATGCGATGGGTGTTCAAGTCAACCTTGGACTTTTGATTTGTGCAGAATAACAGAACATCACAGTTATCAGAGTAAAAACTCTCTTTATTACTCTATATACAGTACAGTAATCCCCTGCTACACTAATGCACTTATCCTAGTCTTTCACCAGTGCTTGGATACGATCAAGGTAAAAAGTTTTGGTAGAAACTTAGGTAGAAAGCTGTCTGCAACTAGCTCCGCTTCTGATTTCAAACACCTGCCACATGATTAAGCATTTTACAGAGGGAAGGAAAATCACACAGTTACTCATAATAGTCAGCAGGTGGCGATATTCCTGCTTTATGTAACGCAATGTCATGCAGAAATGTAAAACAGAAAGTCAGATATTTGCTGTCTGAAGTAAAAGTAAAACAAGAAAGGTCTCCTTTAATAAAATTCAAGTATGGAATAGATACATGAAATATGTACTTATGTACAGGAATTAAGTTAATTTTATTAGTTACCTTCCACTTCTGAGTACAAATAATTTCTTGTTCATTTCTTGAATATTTTAGATATTTATATGATACCCAATTGGTTTTATGTATGTTGGGTAACAATAGGACATAATGCTACACATAAATGCAAAATATACAGCAGTACTTGATACAATGGCTCAAGTTTGGAAGAATTATTGTCTTTGCACATCTCACTGTCAATGCACCAGGACTGCCATGAAACAGAGAAGGTTAAGGGAATTCGCAGCAGATGATCCACATCAGTGGGCCTCAAACCCTCAACCTTCTAGGCCGTAGTCTTAATTGTTTGAGCCTCCACTGCCACATAGGTTTCAGGTTTAATAATGAGCCTGTTAAAAACCATAAAGAACTACTATTCCTAACTATACTTTTTTTTTTTTTTTTTTACTGTAATTGATTCTTCAAGCTCTTTTTATTATATGCCTTAATATGGCAACAAATCCTAGTCAAGAAATTCAACGGCTAAATATAATTTTCTCTTTTTATCTAACATGAGTTGTACCAGTGTTTCAGTATTAAAGATTACCTGCTTAGCATGAGTTCTTACAAACAGGATGGTCTTTAGCATCATGGGAGGAGAAATAATGATCAGACACCTGCAGTTGTTCACAGAGCACTAAAGCGTGCTAGAGGCCCATTAAGTAGCTCCTCATCACCATTAACGAGGCTTTAACTTCCTCCGATAGCAGCTTATTGATTTTGCATTAGAAAAAGGCGAGTGATGAAAATAGGAGGTGAAAGTGCAATGACCGGTCCATTGTTAAAAGCACGGTTCCCTACCAACATTGACACTCTCTCTCTCTCTCTCTCTCTCTCTCGCTCTCTCACTCTCTCATACACACCCACCTTGCTTGAAATCTAATTATCTTTCCCACTGGAGTGTGGTGAAGGGACAAATAGGATGACCGACTGCAACATAGATTCTTTGTGAGGACCGCAAAGGTCAAACTGCAGCTAATAGCAGAGGATAAGACAGTGAATTATGAATATAAACTAACCACATTAGGAAGATATCGGACTGCAGCAGAGAAATGGTGATTAATGTCTCTGTCAATGATATTTCATGGAGGGTTTGCCTCATGCTGTATTTCCTTTTTCACTTAGTCACCTACACATGAGTGGGAGTGAGTGCCGCGTTACAGGACACGAAAAGACAACAATTTTATATAATTTCTTATGCCTTGTAATTACAATATTGCAAATATGACACATTTATTTGTATTAGTTCACAATGGTATAGAAACATTAAAGTGGGATTTTTAAATGCCAGAAATGCTATTTTATCTTTTTTAAACACTTTTATACAGTCATCTTAATTGTCATTATACACTGCCTAGCCAAAAAAAAATTATAATTTTTTTTTTAAACCACGTTTGGCTTCGATTAAAGTGCGCAAATGTGATGTTCAGTTCTTTGTAATTTCTTGCTGACCTCATTTAATTGTTGTGCCTTTACCTGAGCAACTGAAGCGACCCCAGATCATAACACTGTCTCCAGAGGTTTGTACTATGTATGATGGGTGCATTGCATCACTAACAAGTGGTTTTCTTATGGACACACACACATCTGTTTAAGCTCAATCTTTCACAATTTAAAAATACCTCTGATTTCTACGATACATTTTTCTTTTCTTTCTTTTATTTTTTTTACAATGGACCTGTAAACTCAAGGACACTTTTTGACACTTTTTTTTTTCTTGGCAACATACTTAAATCATGAGAACTCTGTATGAGTTCAGGAATTAAGTTTAGGAAATCGTGTTTTTAATAATAATAATAATAATAATAATAATAATAATAATAAAGCTGATATTTTCATGTATTTTATTTACATGTATATTATTTGTACTTCACAATCCAATATGTAAGAATTAGTCTAAAAATGTGTCAGCACTTCCTTGTACTTGAAACAATTACGTATCAAATTCTATTTAAAGTATTTAAACACTGAGTAGCAGCTTTGTAGAAATCTAGGTATGCATACTAATGAGGGATCACTATAAAACAAACAAACAAACAAATCAGTTTTAGTTCGGAAACCTTAAAAGAAACAATATATAATATAAATGTACCTGTCCTCTACGTGATAACATATTATGATATTATAAATATTATAATACAATATTTATATTATATAAATAACATTTAATATTTACTCAAATTTAGCATTTCACATTTGATTACTGCATTTTTATCAAGCTTTTTTATTATTATTATTATTATTATTATTATTATTATTATTATTTAAATATTATAGGCAAATCTTTTCATAGATAATTTCACATATAATTATGATACGTGGTTTTACTAAAGGTAGGCAGCTGCATAAGATGACATGCCATACAAGTCTGGGACAATGTTAGCTTTCACAGATCATGAAGATCATAGAAATTGTTTTCTCTTATTTTCCCAGCATCAAAAAGGAATATTTTGTTGCCTGGAGCCTTATAAGAACATGACATTCTTAAAAGCAGTTTTTTTTTTTAATTATTATTAATTTATTAATTTTAATGTATGGCTAGAACAAACATAAAGTGTGAAGTTTATAAAATGCTGTAGTCAGGCAAGTATGAACAATATAATGACTAGAATGAAGGTTATTCTTACATTCGTTTCTATATTTTTCTTTAAGATCTTGTCATATGTACAAGGCTTCAGAAATGTAAAAATAAATACCTGTTTAATGAATAAATAAATCAATTAAGGTCCAAATAAATATCTGTCTTTTTCAACTTATTTTTATATAAGTTGTTTTGCTTTTTTCATTTGCCAGCCATGTTATTGTAATTGAGTAAAACAGTACACACAATAAAACCACATAAAAATATATGGTAGTGGCCTTAATGATGTCAAAATGTCAATGAAATGATGATAAATAAAACAAAACAAACTTTCATGTGTCATTGTAATATTAATATTGTTCCTTAGCATTTTAAAAATCTTGGTTAAAGAATAACAATGAGGCATTTCATTATTGTGAATCCCATGAATTAATTGGTGGATTTATTTTGTTGCAATGTTCTGCAAAAGTAATACTGTATGACATTGTACTGCTTGGTTTAATCCATGTTGTGACGTACTTACAGATTTCATCCTTTTAAGAAAGTTTGTAAAAAATATGCCAAGCAATTAAGAAAGAACTGTAAATTAATATATTGCATTCAAGTTGGGGAAATTTTATTTCAGTAGGAATTGTTTTGGGAATTAAGAAAACACAATTAACCAATATATTTAAGTACCAATAGTTGAGGGGCGTTCAAATCAACACAGGATTTGTGATGGATTATATCATGAATTAAAGCATAAAACCGATGACATTTAGAGAAGACTTCAAGCACAGTACAGTGATGAGTCTCTTAGCCGGATATTTAATGTTTTAAAGGACGATCCCAGCTGAGGTGGTTCAGTGCCCACTACATTCGTTCCAGTGAACATTTACCGATGGAATGCCTGATCCTTGAAAGTTCACAGATAACTTGTCACTTGTCTCTTGAGAAAGAGACGGATCTGTCTGTAGGAACTGTACGCACAATCACTCAATCAAAAACCACTTGTATGCTACAGGGACTTGGTTGAGAGTTATTGCTACACTACCTGTACAGTCCTGACCTCGCTCCAAGCCATTTTCACAAATTAAAGGAGTTCCTGGGAGGCCTGCTTTTTAGATGTGAAGCATCATGGCTCTGGCGTACTGAGAAACACTAGTGAAACACTGGGATAAGTGAATTAGTGTATCAGGGGATGATATAGAGAAATATGGGAAGTTTTTTACTCTCATAACTGTGTTCTGTTATTGTACGCAATCGGAAATCCCAGTTTGACTTGAACGCCCTCTTGTAGGAATAAATAATAATGACTTAATTGTGTTGGGTTGAGGTTTTCATCACTGTATATAGTCAGGTTTAGTTTATGTCCATTTTCTTTAATATTACAAATGTGAGTTAATAGAGTGTGACAGTCAGGCACCTATAAGATAATTGTGCATTGAAGATTCACTCATGTAGACGGCAACCACTTTATAGCTTTTTCAGTCAATTATCTCTATAAGTCTCTCATTGCGATTCACAGCATATACAGTACTGTACATACATCAATGTGGAAGCATTTTAAACAGCATCCAAGTCTTAAAAATCTTTTCACATCAAGCAATGTCTAGAACATCCTCCTCCAGACAACTGTCTTGTCTGTCCATTTAATTAAGATATATATAATTAACAAACATTTCCACAATACATTGTAAGTTATGTAGAATGTTGCTTTTATTATGAATAGAGAAAGGTTATCTTTGGGAATATTTAAAATGTTACATCTTTCTAGTTTGAACACAGCTGCTGAAGACATTAATCCAAAACCCTCCCAAGCTTAGTCTGCATAAAGACTGCATAATACTAAATATTTGACACAATTGAGTGATAAAATTGTTTTTTACTGCCATGATCACTTTTGCTGATAGTCTCCAATAAAAACGACCATCCAAAATGCATTCTCCTGCCAAGTAGGCTGATAACATACATTCTCCTCCATTTGGCACTCTTTGGAAATGAAATTTATAAAGAAGCCCTTTAGTTGTGTGATTTATGATTATTCATAGGCGGAGGGACAGGTAATCAAGCAGACACACAAAAGCAGGGGGCGCAAAACACTGGCACATAAAAACAACCCTGCCGAGATTGGGGCACTGAAGCCGAAAGACATTTGTCCAGGATAGCGCTTCGCTGGAGAGCGGCGGCGGCAGTACATCTGCAAAATGGGCTCCTGAGAGTGTTTATTAATCAATAAGCACATTGGGATTCATCAAACCATTACAACCAGAGCATTGCTTTAAACATCCTCCTGAATCAGGGGTTTTCTCTCACTCTCCCTCCTGAATCAGGGATTCATCCTCTCTCTCTCTCTCTCTCACACACACACACACACACACACACACCATGTTGATGAACAAAATATTTAACCAGTCACTATATATTTATTATTATATTTATTATTATTATTATTATTATTATTATTTTGCATATTTGTTTGTTTTTTCCTGGTAGTTTAGGGGTTAAATGTTTTTCATTAGCTGAATCAGAAATTATGAGGTTCTAACAATTCACCTTTTTAATGCCTATGTTTATAGATAAAATAGTTTTCTTTCCTGAATTGTTTTATGATGTCTTGTTTATCATTTATTTATTTTATTTACTTTTTTTTAAGGGATAAGGGTTCCAGACTTCTAGACTTGAGATCTGGAATTAAGATTAAAGCTTTAGCAATTTAATATTTATAAATTGTAAAAAAATATATATACAATCAGGTCCATAAGTATTTGGAATGTATTTGTCTGTCTATCTGTCTATGTCTGTCTGTTTGTTCGTTTGTTTGTTTGTTTGTTTGTTTGTTTGTTTCTTTGTTTTTCTTTTGCCTCTGGACACCAGTACAGATCAACACTTAGATATATTAGTAAAATTAAGGAATGTAATGGTGAGTTTATTAGTAACACCAAAAGGCCTGGATGACCACAGCATTAAAGTGGATAATCAGAGGAGAAAAAAATTACATCTACTGTACCCCAAAAATTGCAAACATAATTGAAAGAAAAGTCAAGTCCTCAGTTGTTCATGAATAAGATAATATTATAAATAATAAATAAATAAATAAAAATAATATAAATAATACTGAGACTAAGTATACTGTATGGAAGAAAAAAATTATAAAAAACAATGTATTCTCAACACAATTTAAAAATGTGTATCTGCTTGAACCTTATTTAGTGTCACAAAGCAGAGAAACAGCGGCTAGGTTTATCAAAAAATGTTTAAAAAGGAGCAAAGCAAAGGGCTAGACTCAGTTTATGAGGAAGACAGAAAACATGTCCTTACTAGACAGAAAGCTGGCTCTGATCAGGACAGTAATCAATGCCGGAAGACTTGGATTTGTCACAGACACAAAGCAGGAGTGGGACTGAGTCATAGGGGTAATTAACGGGGGAATAGGAAGCTGAAACCCCCCCAATAATCAAAACCAGCCAAAGAGTTTTTTTTATTTATTTAAGTTTTATTAATTATATTAATTGCTTGCAATTAGCAAGCAAAGAATAATGGCCTTGTGTAAGTCTTGTTTATGTCCAATCCATCCTCAGGATGCAGCACATACATATAATGTACAATAGAACGAGAAAGAATAAAAGTAATAGAAAAAATTGAAAAAATGATCACTTCCCAATATAAGGTTTGCAATTTACTGATATTGGAACAACAAACTTATACATTACAAACTTGGTTATGTTATACACTTTAATTCACCAAACATACTGTATCTCTTGCCCTTGAAAGATTTTTATAGATTTCTTTTTATAGATTCTTATATAGATTTTTGTAAGGAGAAGAAAAGTAGGAATTTTAAAAGTCAATACCAACATGAGTGATAGATTTTGCTCAGCATGATGTCAGGGCGTCGGTGCCCATTTGTACTACTCGTTTTCTGTAAATAAATCCATTATACAATAATGTAATCATGTCTCATGTGTTTGTGTGTGTGAAGCAAACAGGAAACAGCAAACAGGAGGAAAAACTCACTCACGCTTACTGTTCATGTACACACACTGTTAAGTCTGAGACTTTCATCTTTTTTTAAGAGTGAATATTTTTCATCTGAGCTTTTTTTTTCAGTGTTTTCACCTATTTCTGTTACGAAAAATTTTAAAGCTTTTAACAGGTTGCTCTTTTAGATCTACAGAGGATGAAAATACTCATGTGATGAAGGTAAATTGATTGTTTGCCCTTCATATGTACTGTATTAGTAGCAGCATTAGTAGCAGTCAGATTAAATTATGTTCATTTGAATAAACATAAAGTTACTGTAAAGAGACTTTATTGTTATTGTAGTGATACAACAAAATTTGTTTGGTAGCTCTCAGAGACCAGCAGCAATAATGAAAATGTGCGAATAAACAAAACATAATTACACTAAAATATAAATATAACAATATTTATTAAGGAAAATATGTGCAGTGGGACTTGGATCGTAACACAAACAGTGCAAACAGGTATTGTCAGAAATAATAATAATAATAATAATAATACAGGCGGTGTAGTGGTAAGCACTGTCGCCTCGCACCTCCCGTCTCTGTGTGCATGGAGTTTGCATGTTCTCCTCGTGTTTGGTGGGTTTCCTCCGGGTACTCCGGTTTCCTCCCACATGTTAGGTTGATTGGTGTTCTCAAATTGACCGTAGTGTGTGTATGTGTGTGTGCCCTGCGATGGATTGGCACCCTGTCCAGGGTGTACCCTGCCTCATGCCCTAAGCCTCCTGGGATAGTCTCCAGGCGACCCGCGACCCTGAATACAGGATAAAGTGGTATAGAAGATGAGTGAGTGAGAGTGAGTCATAATAATAATACAGTACATATGATTTGAATTGAATTTGATTAAACCCACAGTTTGTGATTAAATCAGACACACTTATCAGTAAACCAATCATCGCCCATTTGCCTGAACATACTTTTGATTAAATACTTTTTAATGTATTTATTTAATTTAAAGATGTCAGGATGTGACTTTCTGACATTTTTTCTGATATCTGATTTCTGATATTCGATAACAACTACTGGATTTCAAAAAAAGAAAAGAGAAAGATTCACAGAAAATACAAAAGACAAATCACAAGACACACAGCAGGGAAAAGATGCTCGTGGGAGGACCGCACGCTATTGTCTCAGCATGTCATGATTACCCATGATCCCCTTGATGGATGCAAAGATGCATAACACAAAAGTATAAATCTGCCTTTAGTGTCTGTCCTGTCACTCTCATCCCCTACAGGTTTTTTTGTTTTATTTGTTTTGTCTTCTTGACATTGGTTAATACTCAGACAGGAAGTGTAAAGAGTGCGTTATTGGGCTGCATCGCAGTCTCAGTCTTTGTCCGAGCCTTCAGTGTTTGTCTGATCTCATGTGCCTGTTGGCTGCACAGTGAGAAGGATGGAGGAGTGAAAAGACAAGTCACCTCATTTTATTTAACCCTGCTTACCTGATGCGACATGAGGCCTGGCTGTGTGACCATGATAACTGAGAGCTGAGCATGACATATAGCTTGACAAAAGACATGTGTGTGTGTGTGTGTGTGTGTGTGTGTGTGTGTGTGTGTGTGTGTGTGTGTGTGTGTGTGTGTGTGGTGTGTGTGTTCAGGTGTGTATGCATTTCTGTTTTTGTGAAGATAAGACCCATCAGTCGTTTGAGAGATGGAAAGCAGATAAAACCAGACAGGCTTTCACATTTCCCCTGTACTTGCTAAAGATTTAAAAAACGTCCGGCATTTTTTTTCTTTTTCTGCCTACTGGAACTCACTCTGGTCATTAATTACAGATGCTTAGCTTTGCAGGCTAATTTGTTTTTTTCCATCCCATTTAGCGTTTCAAAGCTTAAGTCATTCCAGTATCTTATGAGGCATTTCAAATTGCACATGCACTCTTTAAAGGTTTTATCTGCAGCCTTGAAAGTGTGTTCAGGAGAGATAAAAAATTATAAGGATTATGACAGGTAATGATAAGCTCAAAACACTGCAGTCATGACCTCACTGATGTCATCTACTGCACCCCCTAATACCAAACTACACCTTTGTACTTTGCAAACACCTTTAAGAAAAAGAGCTATCATCTATCATCAATCTTTTTTTTTCTGTGTGTTTGGTACATTAGCACATAAAATGTTACAGATCAAAGCTGATGCATCCACTACAGAACTGAACCACATCATTTGAGCTATTATTTATAATATCGACATTTTAAAGTCATTAGCTGCCATCAGAGCAGATCTAAACTCTGAACTCTGGATTGCTAAACCTTCATTTTTTGTGACTGTTCTGCAGTAGTGTTTACTTTTAAAATGTACAAAATATATTACGTTACATAAACAAAAAGTACATCATAGAAAGTAAATATATCATAAAGTACAGTATGTATGTAAATATGATATATACAGATATGATATTTCTCATTTTGAAATCATTAAATGACAAGCGTGAGACCATTAAACCTTTTTTGAACATACTTTTGATTAAATTAAGTTTAATGTATTTATATAATTTAAAGATTTGAGGATATGACTTTCTCTTTTTGATATCTGATTTCTAATATTTGATATAAACTACTGAATTTTTAAAAAGAAAAAAAAAACAAATTTACAGAAAATACAAAATACAAATTAGCATCTTTGACACAAAAATCACTCACACTGCAAATGTAAATAAATTCTAACAAAAACACAATTAGGCATTTGTAGAGATAAACATTTACAGTGACAAAAAAAAAAAAAACATAATAATAATAATAATAATAATAATAATACATATTTTCCAAATAAATTGAAATTCAAATCTTTTTACTTTGTTCTTGTTGATTTTTAACGTTATCTAATCCACCTTATTAATTAATTAATTAATTAATTTGTTTGTTCATTTTCTTGCTTGTTTATTTGTTATAACATGCTTGCTTACGTACCTGAGTCATTGTTTACTTACTAACTGGACTGGATTTATTTGCTTGCTTACTTTTACTAGTAAGTATATTAATACTTATTTACTCTTGATGTAATTTCCATACTTCTTTTCTCTCTATTAGACACTAAATATCAAGTAACATATTATATAATATTCATCATTATCAAAACTCCCATGCTGATAAATTATTAAGAGGTTCAATGTCTTGTTAAATTAAACATTTAGATGCTGCCTTGAAAAACAAAGAAGAAACAAATGTTAGTGAGTGAAAGTATTTATTATCCTAAATAATTTTAACTAATACTTAATATAATAACTAATAATTAGTAATATAACAATATAAAAATGATTAACTTTGTCATTACTTGTCAACTTGATCCTTTTATTTTTGTCCAAAACCCAGGAGCCTATCGAGCCTGCATCATGTAATATGTTGGTTTCCTTACAGGCTTGAAATTTTTTTTCTATAATTATGATTGTTAATTTTTTTAATTATGTTTGGAAATATTAAATGGTTTTGTATATGATAACACAGAAATGATTAGGATATATAACAAAATTTCTACTAAAGATAACATGGTGCCTAAGACTTTTGAACAGTACTATGTATATATTGAACAAACATAACATTAACACCACATAACATTAACACAATAGCCTAGATTATCAATTATATCAGTAAACTGGTGACAGGATGATGGGGACCCGAGGCTTATCTATGCCTGTGGGGACTAATGACCAGCCCATCCAAAGTCAATTCTGGGTATGATTGAAAGGTCTGCATTGAGTCCAAGGTTGCCGATCTGGCCTACAAACTCAATCGAGCACCTATAGGATATGACAAACAGACAGACAGACAAACTGAATATTTACTGTAATGCTATGGCTATATATAGCCGTATATAATTAACCCCGATGGTTAGTTCCACAACCCAAAAATATTCAAATAAAAACAATTCATACAAATTATAAAGTAAAAATAAAACAAATTACCTGCAATTTACCTTTGAAAAGAATTGCGACGGAGCACTGTTTCTGTTAGTGTGTGTTTGTGCACTTTTGTGCACATGCATATGTGTGAAGAGGAGGAGGGAGAGGGTTTTGACACACACACACACACACACACACACACACACACACACACGCACACTATAACGGAAACACTGCTCTGTCGGGAAACTTCTTTAACAAGGAACCTCCCTAATGACATTTGCTTTTTGCTTTACGCACGCGCACACACATGGTCATAATGTTATAGTAAACAGTACATGCGCGCACGGATGTTGACTATACAAGTGACGCTGAGACTGAGCATGGGAGATGATTACCCATAATCCCGTAGCACGCGAGAGAGAAGAACCATTGGCTTGTTTGTGATTATGCGATGCTCCGCAGACAAAGCGCATGCGTACTACTCATATATCAAGACCTCGCTCGTTTATTAAGATAAAATTTATTAAAACATTTTGCTCATCTTGCAAAATGCTCACAGACCAAGTTACTCGCAATCCAAGGTTCCACTGTAATTATAATAGTGCTATATTTGGTGTAAGATTTTAAATGAATTCATTCAGTTATACCACACTCACACAACGCTGCTATTTTACCTTTCACCTTTTTCTCTATTGCAGAACTTTCAGATTATTGAACCTGTGATGTTTCCTAAAACAGCGTTTGACTGAATTTTTGATGTAACTCTCATTGAAGCCATTTTTAACTTAACCGGAAAACCGGAGTGATTTAACATTCTGGAGAAATAAGAAAAAAAAAGACATTGTGCCTTCTGTCTTATCAGTTTCCCTGAAAACTTTTCCAAAATCCATTATTTTTAACTCTGTTCCTTTGCCTCTGCCTGTTGCTAAGGCTTCAAGGCTTTTTGACTTGAAACTGTCACTCTTTTCTAAATTCTATTTTCTGCTACTTTATATATATCTCCCTTTCTCCCGATCAGTAGGAGTTGATTAAAATTGATTAAAATTACTCATTTTGCAAATGCATCAAGCATGCAATTTTTTTTCTATGTTTCTTTCTTTATCACACTTTTCCGTTTTGCTGATTCTCTTCCAGGAGTCTGTATGATGCTGAGATGCTATGATTACATCTCTGTGGTCTTTTACTTCCTGCAGAAGAAAAGAAAAAAAGAAGAAAAAAAAAGTTCAGTAAAGATGTTCAACTTCTTCAAAGAAATGATTTATCATTCATGAAATAACTTCATCTGTATGTACAAATATCAGTGTCGATTGCAGGTAATAATTAAGGTCAGTGTGCATTTCTGCAGCTCAGCTTCAGATATTTGGGGTCTTTTTTGCTTTACATGATCCCTGGTGTTGTTTGAGAATGGTTGATTTCAATAATTTTATTTCTGCATATGTGTGTTATAACTGTTGCGGTGCCCTTTTTAGCGCTTCTTCTACCAGCAATTTACTGTAGATTTTAATGAAATTTCTACTGAGTGTTGCTTTTATACTAAAATTTCTTCCACTAAGTGTTTCATTTGATTCTCTAACACACAACAAGATTGTCAACCCATCATCTTGAAGAACCTTCCAGCATTCTCTTCAGTTTCATCACCTACTTCAGGCTCACGAACAATCAAGGAGGTATAAGAATTTGTCTCTTTCCAGTGCAACTGCTTGATGTTCTGTACTTTCAGCCTGTATTTCTCACTGCTTGCTGATCGGCTGTGTTTGATCCTGTCCTTCTGCTTTTCACATTTTTCATGAAGAATCACCAAACTGTGTTGCAACCTAGTAAAAAAAATTGGCTCTAGGCTTAAACCCAATTGAAAACTGTTGGGAAATGGTCACGAATACAGTAGCAGAGGATTTTTTTTTTTTTTAAGAATAGCAAGAATAGCAATTTTCTTCAATTATGCACATTAAATTTCACTTTTGTCCCAATACTTTTGGCTCCTGCTGTATTAAAAGAAAAGTCCAAGTGCATTACTGGCATCACTCTATTACAATATGGCAGCCAAAATGGTTACATTTTACACTGGGACTGTACACTCTGGTTCTTATGGAACAGGGTAACCAGTTTACAGTAGCCTAGGTCCACATGTTATCCAGAAAAACATTTAGACACAACTTCTCCTTCAGTATTTTGTCTTTATTTTATTATTTTGAACATTAAACATTAATACTGAAGACATAAAAACTATGAAAGAACACTTATGTAATTATGTAGTACACAGTTATATTTTTGATTGTCCAAAGTAGCTACATTTAGCTTTGATGCTAGCTTGGCACACTCTTGGCATTCTCTTATCGGATTCACCTGAAATGGTTTTCACTTCACAGGTGTGACTTGTGAAGAGCTCATTTGTGACACTTCTTGCCTTCATAATTTGCTTTAGACTATCAGTTGTATTGTGCGGAGGAAGGATGAGTACAGAGTCAACAGCCCTATTACTATAACAACTGTACAAATCCATATTATTGCAAGAAACACTCAGTTAAGTAAAGGAAAAAGACAGTCCATCATTACTTCAAGAAATGGAGGTCAATCCATCTGAAAAAGCTCATGATCTTTGAATGTAACCCCAACTGCAGTCACCAAAACCATTAAACCTATCATGAGGACTGTTTCAGGAAAGAAAGACTAAAAGCTCCCTTTCCTCCTGAGGAAAGGCTTGTTAGAAAGACCAGCCTCAGGAATCGCCCATTCACAGCAGTTCAGATTAGAGCCCACATAAATGCTTCTCTGAGTTCAAGCGGCAGACATATTTCAACATCCACTATTCAGAAGAGACTGTGTGAGTCAGGCCTTTATGGTCAAATAGCAGCAATGAAACCATTACTGCAGAAGAACAACAGGCAGAAGAGACTTGCTTGGGCCAAACAAAAAAAAAACACACAAGGAATTAACATTGGAAAACTATCCTTGATACCCTAGTCCAAATTTGAGGTTTTTGGTTCTAACCACAGTAATGCAACCACGGGGGGGAGACGCAATCCAGTGTCTTCTTGTGCCAGTCCCAAGTCTGGATAAATGCAGAGGGTTGTGTCAGGAAGGACATCCGACGTAAAACATTTGCCAAATCAATGATGCGAATCACAAATATAATTCCCATACCGGATCGGTCGTGGCCCG
>JAQMYJ010000033.1:31299076-31311532 GCA_030014305.1 Clarias laeviceps | reverse complement strand
GCAATCCCGTACAACCAAAAACATTGCTACCATATTTTTTACGGTAAACTTCTGGCAACCACAGCTGCCGTTTTTTTACCGTAAAATGTACTATTTATTTTTTACAGTGTTTATATGGTTAAAATGACAATTAAAGCCACTTGACTTGCAATTGTGTGTGAGGGGGAGCCACTGTTCAGTGATTGTATATTTTTACTCCTACACGTCAGGGCCCCAATGGTGTAACGGATAAAGCACTAGCCTCCTAAGCCTAAGTGGTTGTGGGTTTGAGTTTGAGGTCAGCAGCGGAATCGTCCTGGGCCCAAATGCCAGAGGTCAATGGATCAAAAACTATCCCCTGCTAGCTTTGTGATTTTATTACATTTTTATTTACATGTTTAAAGACATTGCTTTTAAAGACAAAGCATACAAAGAGATACTTAAACTCTGAATTGCATGTATTTATAATTTTTAATATATTCTTCAATATAAATTCTAGAGTAATCTAGAGCAAATCTGGGTATTAGAGCGTGGCCCAAAAAAACTGTTTCTATCTCAGAAGCATCAATTTATTGGCCTGGATCAAGCAAAGAAAAGCTTAAGATTATTGTGACTTCTGTTGAGAATTGGCCAACACGTTATTCAATCATAATTATTGACCACCAAAATTACTGGTGAAATTGCATAAAATTATAATAATAATAATAATGATAATAATAATAATAATAGATAAATTAAAACAATAGAAATCACAGCTATCTTTAATAGTTAAAATACAGTGGAACCTTTTATTACAAGCATAATTCATTCCGGAAGCGGCTCGTATTCCAAAACCAAATTTAATTTTCCCATAAGATATAATGGAAACTCAAAGTATTCGTTTCACAGCCCTAAAAAAAAGTAAAAATAAATCCCGGCGGATAAGTGTTTCAGTGTTTCAGGCGCTGTGTGTGTGTGTGTGAGACTAGAGTAAGAGGAGACTCTTGCTTTCAGCCCCTCTAGCCCCTCCTGTCTCCCCCTTCTCATCTTACACAGTAAACCTTTCTCCTCTCGTTTGAATTTCACACAAACAAACACACACACACACATTAACAGAAAGACTGTTTTGTCGGGAAAATTATCAAGGAACATCACTAATAACACTCGTGTGAGCGCTTAATAACAGAATCACTGCTGTAAAGTAAAACAAACAAACAAACAAACCTGCACTTTACCTTTGAAAAGAATCGCGACACAGAGCAGTGTTTTTTTTTTTTCACACACACACACACACTAAAGGCGAGAGAGAGAAAGAGAGAGAGAGAGAGTGTGTGTGTGAACCAGCATGGTGTCAAATTACGCACGCGCACACACATAACGAACACACATAATGACTGAGGGAGAACATGGATTTTTAACCTCTAATGAGACTTAATTTAGCTTTACACGCACACACACGTGTGTTATAAGAAACGCACGCTATACACAGACGTATACAGACACAAAATAAAATATGTTTTACACACACACACACACACACACCTGGTCACAGTGTTATAGTAAACAGTACACGCGTGCATGGATGTTGATTGTACCAGTAAGAAATAAGCACTAAGACCCAGCAGGGGAGATGATTACCCACAATTCTGCAGCGCAAGAGAAGAGAAAAAAACGTTGGCTCACTTGTGATCACGTGACGCTCGGCATCAAAACAATAAGCGCATGCGTGGTACATGATACTAGGTACTCGTAAACCAAGACTTGCTCGTTTTTCAAGTCAAAATTTATTAAAAATCTTTGCTCATCTTGCGGAACACTTGTAAACCGTGTTATTCACAATCGGAGGTTCCACTATAAGAGCAGTTCTATGTGATGAGAAGTCACAGGCTTGGGACTATCAGAATAAAAAATAGAAAAAAAAGAATCAGAATAAAATTATTCAGTTTGTTAAAGAACGTAAAGTCACTGGAGGACTTTGGACCAATTGATAAAGGGCATGTGAACAAATGAGTCCAGATTGATCCTACAGTACTACAGAGCGACATGTGCATTAGTGTAAGAAGGGAAGAGCATGAAGCGATGCACCCATCATGCATAGTGTCCACTATCCATGCCTCTGGAGACAGTGTTACGATTTGCCGTTGCTTCAGTTGCTCAGCAACATTATGTGGCAATAAAATTAATTCAGCTGATGACCTGAATGTACTGAATGACCAGGTTATCACAAAACCATCTATGGTGTTACTATACTCTATGCCCTTCGTGGGTGGTACAGTACAGTAGTTGTCACCTTGATGGGCGAGTGCCCTAACAGCTATGGGTGGGGATCAGACATTTCTAAATTAGGTACAAAATCATGAAGGATGTTGAATTAAATAGAGTGTAAACAGGATTTTTAGATAGATTTTTAAATTATGAAGTCAAAATTCAAATAACACTTTTACACTAACAAGCTAGAAACACTTTATATGGTAAAAATATTATAATCCTGATCAAAATACAGCACTGATGAATTCATAAAATGTATTGAATTTGTGACAGTAGTTTTGCTTTAAATAAAATCACAGGTTTATACTAATGTCAGTCAGTTATTAGACACAGGAAATTATGTAGGATTTAAGATTAAATCTTCTCTCAAACACGATCAAAAAACAATCTAGTGGGATTAAGAGAGAGGTTGGTGAGAAAACAACTGCTTTAACTTGTTTCTTTACAACATTAATGTAGCTGTAAACAGATTAAAACTATGGCAAGACATTTAATGAAACATTAAACAGTGATGGAAAAAGCTGTGGAAAAAGAGGAACACAATATTTTTAGGATATGTTTTTTATATAAAAAAAAATAATTAGTACCTCTGCTTCACATTGGTCTGCTTTTAATTTGTTGTTGATATTTTTCCTAAAAACAAAACATAATCACCAACAAATACAGTGAAACCTCGGCATGTGTACGCCCTACGGTACTGTAAGAATTTTCGGCATACGAGCGAACCGAGCATGCGAGCTGAACCAAGTCGAACCAAACGCTGAAAAACTTGCACATATGTCTGGAAGCCGTTCAAAACTTTTCTGTGTCAGTGGAAAGCCAAGGGAAGCAAGTTTTTTTTGCATATTGTGCAAGATTTAGTGAAGACATAGAACCACGGGTCCCACGAATGTTATCAAGGACGGTAACCAGAAGAAAAGGGGGCAACTTTTAGTTTGGTTTTTAAAGCAACTGGTGCCAAGAGGAATCATAAATTAATGGTTTAATGGTTATTTATTTCATACTTTACTTAATTTACATGTATTTTAACATTTATTCTAAATGTTTTGATTGCTTTTATATGCAAAAAAATATGATTATTGTGTTGGAAATTGGTATTATTGGTAATATTTTTGGTTGACTGTAACGAATTAACTGTATTTATATTATTTCCTAATTTAATGTAAAACTCACCTCCGGGAAAGGATTAAATTCTAAGAAATTATTTACCACCTCAAATGTAATAACTTATACTGAAGTGATACCCAGTAATATAACAGATTGCTCATATAACATTTAATTGATTTTGATTTAAAAGTTAAGACTCGAAATAAGAGTGCAAACACAAACGACTGCTATCTGAATTCCAAATAGTGAAGGCTATTAGATATTCATCTTCACACACACACACACACACACACACACACACACACACACACACACATACCAAATCACATTAGTCAAGGCACATAAAGGAAACATATCTATACAACTTTGACCTGAGGGCTGTCTTGGTTTAGCACAGTTGTCCTTACGCATGCCCCGCCCCCATCCCCGCACACACACACACACACACACACACACACACACGGCCGGGCCTCTGCAGCTATTCTCTGCTCTCCATCACACACTGCAGCTAACACAGCTGAACAGCAGGGCCTGCTGAGAGCCAAACGACAGTTTGATTACTCCCTCGCTGCTGATGCGTTATATTTCGACGCTCTTACGTCCTCACGCGCTCCACTGTCTCTCCGAGGCATAGTGATGAAACTGCTTATTGTTTCTGGGAGCTTTAAAATATCTGCGTGGTGTCACCTTCTGAAAAATTTATATGCTGTATTAAATAAGTCATGCTTTGATATTTGAACCATATTTTACATTTAGGAAGTTTAGTTCACATGCAGGTTATATAAAGAGATTCATTATACGGAGGATAGATACACATTTATTTTGTAAAAAAATTTTTCTTTAAAATTTATTTTTATTTATTTCGATATTAATTTCATTTTTGTAACTTAATTTCCAACCTAAGTTCCTATTTTTTGCCAATTCTATCTTTAGTTTAAGGATTGATTTAGACTATACATCACATACAACTTTATACAATAAATAAGAAGAATATTTATAAAAATGACAAGTGATACCGTTATTGTTTTGAATTTGCATATTTATCTATAAAAAAATATTTTTGAAAATATTTCAGTCTTTAATTTAGTGCCATATTTTCATTGTAGTGATTTTTTTTCTATTTTATTTTATTTATAATCGCTTCACTGCATATCATACAGTGTATGGTTGTGTATGTGACGGGTAAAATCTGTATTTGAACTTGAAATAGAAAGATGTTACTATGCCTGTGTTAATATACAGTATCCCTGTAATGTCAGGTCAAAGGTGATTATTTTCCTATAACAGCATGTCAAAATGCTGACTGTCAAAATGCTCAAAATGTCAAAAGACAAATGTGCTTTATGATTTTTTCATCACTTTAAAATTAATGCATTAATGCATTCATAGTTACTTGTAATCTTGTGGATCATCATAGTACTGTAGGTCCTGAGATCACGGTTATATTTGCGAAAAGCCTGGTAATATAAAGTATTGTGGACACTTATGATTATGAAAAAATATAACTTAAAAAAGATTGTATTAATGGTTCATAATGCACAATAAAGTAAGCTAAGTAAGTTTGATATGTTTTCTTACCTAAATATTGCAATGTGCATAATGTGCATAGTATTTAAATTGTTTTATTGTACAGTATATCTTTAATAATTCATTTATAACACTCATGATTGCTTTATCTAATATAAATATGTAGGTTTAATTAATAAATATATTATATACTGTATGTATCCAAAATACATATATGTTTATCAAATTTCCTGTCATTTTTGTTATCTATTATTGTTGTCTCTGTATTATTTGTTGGAAGGCACCTATACATTAAGTTTATTTATTTAGCGACAATGAGCATTGT
Source organism: Clarias laeviceps (assembly GCA_030014305.1). Classification (NCBI taxonomy): domain Eukaryota; kingdom Metazoa; phylum Chordata; class Actinopteri; order Siluriformes; family Clariidae; genus Clarias; species Clarias laeviceps. Next base: position 31,306,347 of record JAQMYJ010000033.1, on the reverse strand, counting down.
TAAAAGCCCTACATGTACAGAAATAAACTTGAATACATAATAATAATAATAATAATAATAATAATAATAATAATAATAATAATAGTAATAATAATAATAATAATATCCTATTAAGGTATTGTTAAATAATATGAATGTGTTTTTAGTTTATCACTTTTATTCCTTGATTTTTTTTTTATTGAATTCATATCTTATAGTGCATGTAGTCACAGACTGTAACCTCTCTTGCATTTATTGGACATGATGCATCACAATGTAATAACACATTGAGGTTATATAGAACATTTAGGCACATAATTTGTATTATATCATCTAATCTAATTTGAAAAAGGTGACATAAAAAATTATCTAGCAGATGTGTGACAATTTGTCACATCGATGTGTAAATTGTCACTCTGGAGTTTTAAACATCTAAGAACAGAAGTGTAATCTCAATAGTTATTAAGTAATGTCCACTTCATACAAATACAAAATGTTCTGCACATGACATGTTCTGCACACTGTGCACTGGTGTGAATTATAACACTAACAAAGAAATAATGATAATAATTAACCACAGCTATATGAACAAAAATAGAAATGTGTTATATGTACGGTATAACAGGAGTTTGGAACATTGTTGATTTTGAATTAAGATATTTTTAATTTAAATAAAAAGGAAGTTTAATGAGATGCCTCATTTTATATGCAAATTATAAACTATTTTATTTGAGTCTTACATACCCCAGTATACTAAAACTTACGCAAAGTGCTCATTCACAAGCAAAACAATACAGTCCACAATACTACAGTATATTGATATTCTTATACACACTGTTAGTTGTAGAGCTAAGTACTTTAGCATAAGATTTTCACGTACAGTGATGATCCTGATAGTTTGTTCTACTGTATATTGATGTACTTGTTTGGATGCTAGTCAGCACGGTAGCGTAGTAGGTAGCAATGTCCGGTTTCCTCCCACAGTCCAAAGCCATGCGGATTAGGATAATTTGTGTTCCTTAATTGCCTGCAATGTAAGAATAAGCATGTGAGTGTGTATATACAGTATGCGTATATATACTAGTCTCTTCACTTAAGTCTCCAGGGATAGACCTGTATACAGAATAAAGCAATATAGACGATGAGTTATTGTGTGAGTGAGTGAGTGAGTGAGTGAGAGTTAGTGTTTCAATGCTAAACCATATCCAACTTATTGACATATAGTGTACAATCAGTAAGTGCTGAAGAAACTTTCGAGGTTTGCACAGAGCACTAGATGTTCTAAATAAAAATGTTAAAAATTAGGTATTTTATTGTAAATGTAGTTTTAAGTAACCATATGTACTTAATTCCTGTAAATCCCAAACATAATACATAATATAATTTTTATGAGCTCTGCATCAACATTTAATCACAGTACATCTTCACAAGCATGGAATTTAGTGCTACAAGCTACAGCATCTGCTGAAAAAAAAAAAAAAAAGCATTGCTTTTCAATTGTTTATTACATCAGAGTGTGCTCCTCTGCATCTCTATAATGGAGGCTAATCATCTTAATCTACAGTAATTACTTAATATTTTCCATTCCATCCTCAAAGGTATATATGATAACCATATATCACTGATTAATAAATGACTAATGACACATGTATAATAGGTCTGTAAAGCATAAGCAACAGTTGTATCTGTATCTGTTTAGACTACAAATATTTTTATCTGTATGGGCTACATGTACTGTATTGATAAGGCGTAAGTCTGTATGCTTTGTTATACAAATATATAAAAATCACTTATGGTAAAAATATAAGTACATATCCATTAATTGAAGTGAACACTAAAACTTAATGTACATTAGCACAACATTGAGATTCTATTGTAAGACTGAAATAACTAATGTTAGACATTGCTTTGTTGCTGTACTGATGATTGTAAACTGGAGATGCAAAAGTTAAGATATTTTTAAATTGAAAGGCACATTATATAGAGTAGATTTGGGTGTACTCGGTAAATGGTAAGTATTTTTTGTAGATATGTACTCAGAAAAACAGGTTTATGCAGCACCATTTTACCAACTGAAGAAACCACAGGGACACAGGAAGAATGTGCAACTTTTGTTTCCCCAAATATAACCCTCAAAGTAGTCTGATATAAACCACCATGACCCTGATCAGGCAGTTACTAATGATAAATGAATGAAAACTAAAAAATACATTTATATTTAGGCATTTGGCTTTTCCCAAATACAGATATGTCTTTAGTTGTCGCTTAAAGATTGCCAGGGACTCAGCTGTACAGACATCTAGAGGAAGTTCATTCCACCACCTAAGAGCCAGAACAGAAAACAGTAGATGCATGCATTCCTCGATCCCTGAGAGATGGTGGGACCAGTCGAGCAGTGCTGGAAGTTCGGAGGGAGCGTGGTGCAGTGCGGGGTGTGATTAGAGCTTAGTGTTTTGAATTTGATGCGGGCAACTACAGGAAGCCAGTGGAAGGTGCGGAGAAGTGTGGTTCTCCCCAGGGATGAGAGTAGTTTTAAATTCTTGCTGTTACCACGTAGCAAAAAAGTCAGAAGAAGATATTGAAAAAAATTACATCTCACTCACTCAGCGTCTGTACCACTTTATCCTGTATACTGTACAGGGTCACGGGGGGCCTGGAGACAAGGGCACAAGGCGAGGGACACCCGGGATGAGGTGCCAATACATTGCATGGCATACAGATACACGATCACACACTCATTCACACGCAAATATCTTTGGGCTCTTGGAGGAAACCGAAGGATCCACAGGAAACGATGAACCTGGCAAGCAATCGAACTCAAACCCTGGAGGTATAAGATGACAAAGCTATCCACTATGCCACCATGCCGCACAAAAATTACTTCTTTGCAAATAAAACATTTTGGAATCTATCCAAATCTATATATAATTTCTTGCATTTACAAAAAAACAAATATAGTATTTGTTATGTTATGCGGTATGGAGAGCTGCACCACGAGATCTTTAGATGTTTATAAGAGCCCTAACGCAGGGCTCTTATAAACATCTAATTCTCTGCTAATTCTCTAATTCTCTGCAAATACAGCAAGAAATTGGACTAAAAATGTTAGTAAAATTTCATATGAAATCTTGTTGTTTAAGATTTTTTCACTTGCTAGAAATTTTTTTTTGCAGCGTAAACCATGTAGATGAAAATGTGGCTTAGTGGTTAGCATTGTTGCCTTGGACCTTCAGGTTTTAGGTTTGATTCCCACCTTGGGTCTGTACTGTATGCATGGAGTTTGCATGTTCTCCCTGTGTTACGTATGTGAGTTTCCTTCCACAGTCCAAAGACATGCAGATTAGGCTAATTGGTATTCCCAACTTGTCTGTAGTCCTCATGCCCTAATTCCCCTGGTGTGGGCTCCAGAACTCTGCCACCCTGTGTACAGAATAAAGCAGTATAGACAATGTGTGATAGTGAGAGTAAACCATGGAGGTGGTGAACAGTCGTCTAAATCTCATAACATTCTCCTTATGTCCCACTTATTCCTATTGAGCTAACTAACACTTCTGGGGTTGAATCCCAAACAGAGTTAAATGGAAAGCTAGTACAGTACATTATGTAGGGTATACAATCACTTGCTCCAAAGTGTTGACTATGTGTAGTAGAATGACTTAGAAGAAATTACTAAGGAGACAAAATGTTGTTTAAGATGACATAACGTTACCAGATGTGTGTTTTCTTGCTGAAAGTGCTTCTGTGACTGGTTTTTAATGTAGGTTTTGGCAGGCAGCTGCTCTCATTTCTTTCCAGTACTGTGGACCACCATTGAACCGTTTACTGGTACACAGTACTGGACAGTACTGGACTATTTTCACCCATGGTTCTCACCTAAATCTAAAGAACTAGCAAGTAGCTCATACAGCGTAAGGTTGAGGTGGAGGATTCTGTTTGTCCGTACTTAACTAAATGAGACAGGAGATGATGCAGGAGATTGCGTCTCTGATGAGTGATGGCCACATTCCTCCTCCCACCCTGTCGCAGCCCATCAAGCCAAATACATGAGAGTCACGTTCCAGCACAGAAATTTCATGATTGATTGCTGTTCTTATAATTTTCTAATTTCCAATTCACTCAGGGATTTAACTGAAGATAGCCATTTTTTCCTGAGCACGAACCGGACGTCTTTTATTTTCTGCTGAGGCTAAATGGGGAGAATCTCACAGGCCATTAAGCAGGCCGGCTGTGTTGTAGAAGTGCCATGTGGAGGAGAGTCTCTCTCTCTCTCTCTCTCTCTCTCTCTCTCTCTCTCTCTCTCTCTGTTATACGCAGTCCTTCGTCTGCAGGTCTCTGGTGTACCTCCAGCCTGTAAGTTTAGCCGTAATTATAAAACATTCAAGTTTCACTTCATTGTTTCAAGCTGTGCTGATTTTCAGCGTAACAACACTGCTTTAAACTTCTGCCCACATGTTATTGAGAGATAATGCGTTTCAAATTATGCTCATCTAAACAGCAAACAAATTTCAGCCCTTTGGGCTCCAAAGTAGCATTTATCGTGCTGAGCTAACGCTTTTATTTCTGGTGTTACTAAGTTATTGGAAGAGATTTCAAAGAATATTTGAATCAAAAGTAATGGATGAAAGTAATAGCCTGATAATAGATAAAACTTTTTTATGAAACTGATAATAGATAAGCCATTTTTTTTGTATATTTATATTTTTCTGAAAATTGTCAAGGGAAATATTCCACATATAAATTTTTCAGCATATAAAGAATATTTTTTTTATTTATATTTCTAGTTTATACAGTTAACAAAAGTTATACAAAATTGTGTAAAAGTTGATAGTGGAGTTGATACTGTATAAGATATAGATATTCCAAAATGTGATTACCATATTTAAAATATGGAAATACTTTTTTTTTATTCATTTGTTCAATTGTACAATAAACAAATTGTCAAATCAAATGTTCAAGCAAAATCGAGGCAAATGTGTGTGTGCGTGTGTATATATTGTATATACTGTGTATACTATAGTCCTATAGTCATGGACAAAAGAAACATTGCACATATACATAAATGCATAAATAAGTAAGAAAATTTGATTAAATAGTCCAACAATTTATTGTGTGTAATCCTGAAATGCCAGCAGCAGTAGTGGCAGGGTTTTCTGTAATATTTCTGAAATTACACCAAGGAATTAGTCTGTCTTGTCTTGTTGTTGTTAATCTTGGACTTTCAGACCTACAGTAAGACGATCTTCAGTGAAACCAGTGGAACCAGTTCGGAATTTCTTCCATAGCCTGGAAATAGTGTACCTTCCAACTCCAAACTACCTGGAGACATTTGCTTGTGTCATGTTGAAGCAGTTCAATAGCGGATTCTCTACTAGCATGGTCTAAATGGGGCATGATAGTCTCAAGACAAAATATTTGAACACTTTTGTTACCAAAACATGTCCGAATTACATAATCATATGTCAAACTTAGTGCACATGCACAGCAACCCCTTAGAAAATGTGTAAGTTAGATTATCCACAATAAAGTGATGCACTACTGAACATAATGGTAAATTTACCCTAACAATGTTCTTGTGTAACAAGACAAACATAATTATAGATTAGATCTTGTGATTTTTGTGTATTTTTTTTTACTTACAAGTCTAAAATGGACAAGTACTGTAAGACTAAATAAATGTTAATATATTGCATTATTTTTATACTCAGTCATTTGTTTCGCAAAGTTTTAAGCGGGTTAACATCATTATAAACTTCATTTGATGTCCTCATCTAAATCACCCAGCCATCATGAATATATTGCAAAATATTGACATTCTGAGATTTTACTATAAATGACAAAACATTTAGATACATATCTGTACAATTACAATTACAAGTCTCTTGAAATGTGTTTCCATCATTTTATACCATTTTCTTTGAGTGAGTGTATGTGATTTTGTCATGTCCCACATGCTGCTCTGCTAACTTCAATTAGAGCAATAAGTGACACAATTGACACAAAATTAGAATATATTTAATTATTCTTTTTAACAGATTCTCTATTAAAACAAGCTCTTACTTATTAATAATAATAATAATAATAATAATAATAATAACAAATTTTGTACATGACCTTGAAATTGATGTCCACCCTGTCGTTTTTGGGGTGACATCACCACTATCATTTTGTCTTTCTTCAGTAGAGGTTGAAACAACTGCTTTAAGCACTTTAAGTATTTACATTTTGTAATTTTCATTATATTGTGTTTGATGTTGTCAAGCTTAACATGTTCACCCTGTCGTAGTGAAATACTAATGAATATAAATTTCTAAATATATCTGAAAAAACAGTACACAGTCACCTTCAACAGTGAATCACTTTAGTAACTGGTGGTCCACCATGTGCTCATTAAATGTTAGCAAAATAAAATGTCAACCCTGTCATAGTACAAACTGTCACAGAAGGATCGATGGCATCTGTGCATAGTTTTTGGATTGTTATATTATCATCAGACTTATCCCACTAACTAAAATATATTGTTGAGAAGGAGACAATATATCTTCCTTATAATGTAATTTTTTTTTTTTTTACATAATTGCTATGTAACAAAAATGTATTTACTCGTCTTTGAATTTGTCGATGAAAGGGTGGACATATTTTGTGATTGGCAAATATATTGTCCGCATGCAGTTTATTTATAAAAAGTGTTGGAGCTTGGCCAACATGGATTTCTAACAATCCGAGGTCTACTTAATAAAGTCAATGTGAAGTAAGAAATTATTTTGAAAATTCTCAAATATCAAAGGCACTTCATTGTGATATTGACCCAAGTGTTTATTGTACATTATCCCAATTAATAAAACATTTATTAGTTAATTTTCCATGATAGATCTCCAGTTCTGTAGCAGTGGATATTTATGCTGTGGGTAAACCTGCAGAAAGCAATTTAAATTCAATGTAATAATTTTTAGGTGAAAATTTGACAAGAAAGTTTTAGCAACCATATTTCATACAGTGGAACCTTAGATTACGAGCATAATTCGTTCCGGAAGCGGCTCATATTCCAAAACACTCGTGAATAAAAGCTAATTATAATAAGAAATAATGGAAACTCAAATTATTCATTCCACAGCCCAAAAAAATAATAATAATTAAAAATAATTAACACAAAATATAAAGTAAAAATAAAACAAATTAACCTGCAGTTTACCTTTAAAAAAAGTAAAAATAAATCCAGACAGATAAGTGTTTCCATTTATGCGCACAGGCGCTGTGTGTGTGTGTGTGTGTGTTTTTCTCTCTCTTGCGCTGCG
>JAQMYJ010000033.1:31262935-31285386 GCA_030014305.1 Clarias laeviceps | reverse complement strand
GTAACTCATGCCAGACAAGTATGTCCTTGTTGGTTTGTCCCATCGTTAGGAGATGAGTGAAGGTTCCTTAAACCTATTTACTCTGCAGTGGAAATGCTTTACATAGGCATTCAAAGGGATTTTCATAAATTATTTTCATTTTTATCCACATTTATCAGCAATAAATACAAATCAAACTAATCGTTTCCTGTATGACTTTATCAGTCTCTCACATCGTTGTGGAGAAATTTTGGCCCATTCCTCTTTACAACATTGATTCAGTTTATGGAAATTTTTGAGAATTCACTTATGCACAGCTCTTTTAAAGTCCCACCACAGTATTTCAGCTAGGTTGAGGTCTGGACTTTGATTAGGCTATTCCAAAACCTTAATTTTTTTTTTTACATTTTGTCACGTTACAACCACTAATGTAAATGTACTGTATGTTATTGGGATTTTATGGGATAGATCAATATGTGCCGCAAAGTTGTGAAGTGCAAGAAAAATGATAAATGGTTTTCAGTACAAAAAGTCTCCCACCTTTTTCTTTAATTACAGCTTCACGTTATTTGGAGTATGTCTCTACTAGCTTTGCACATTCAAAGAGTGAAATATTTGCCTGTTCTTTGCAAAATAGCTCAAGCTTAGTCAGATAGGAAGGATTCTCAATTGGATTTAAGTCCATGAATATGGAAAAACATATGGATATGCCTTGATCTAAACAATTCCATTGTAGCTCTGTCTGTATGTTTAGGTTTATTGTTCTGCTGAAAATTGAACCTCCGTCCCAGTCTTTTGCAGACTCTAACAGGTTTTCTCCTAAGATTACCCTGTATTTGGCTTCATCCACCTACCCACATTAACTCTGAGCAGGTTCCCTGTCCCTGAAGAAGACAAGCATCCAAATAACATGATGCTGCCACCCCCATGGTTATGCAGTGTTGAATTTAGTTTTCTGACCAGAGCATCTTCTTCCACATCTTTGCTGTGCCCCTTCGCACATGGCTTGTCACAAACAGGACTACTTATGGCTTTCTTTCAACAATGGCTTTCTTCTTGCCACTCTTCCATAAAGGCCAGATTTGTGGTGTGCATGACTAATAGTTGTCCTGTGGACAGATTTTCCCACCTGAGCTGTGGATCCATGCAGCTCCACCAGACTTACCATGGGCCTTATGGCTGATTCTCCGATAAATTCTCTCCCTGCCTTGCCTGTCAGTTTAGTTGAATGCTCATGTATTGGTAGGTTTGCAATTGTGCTTTATCCCTGGCCTATCATGTGTGTTCCTTTGGCTTCATGATGGTGTTTTTTCATTAATCTTCTCTAACAAACGTCCGAGGGCTTCACAGAACAGCTGTATTTATACTGAGATCAATTTACACACAGGTGGACTCTATTTACTAATTAGGTGACTTCTGAAGGCAATTTGATCCACTGGATTTTAGTTAAGGTTAAATAAACTCTGATATAATAATATAGATTTTGAAAACCATGTGGCAACACTGTTTAAAGATTTTATCTGTTTCCCTGCAGGGACTTTTTCTACCATTTCTTTTGAAGTAACCGTTATTATAGGAGTGCCAGTATAGATATGCTTACAGGAATCACACACATTTACTCAGTAACAGGTGTGGCAGAGTTTTCCTCCTGTCTCTGTCTAATGTTAAGACTAAAATGATACAATGCAGAAAGAAATTTTTAACCCTTTCAGGTTCCACACAGTGAAATCAGGTGCTTTGACTTTATTTTTTATTTCGGCCTGGGTTTGATTCCCGGCCAATGCCCCAAACCCAGCCACTGGCTGCAGTCCTTAGTGCAGCGTCCTTAGTCGTAGTCACTAGGCTGGAATGTATCAAAAGGGGCATCTGTATGACTGGCTGTTTTTTGAAACCTACCTACCTATCTCACTATCTACCTACAAGTTTGCGAGCTTAGCTTTAGCTTAGCTAAAATGCTATAATGGCTAACATTAATTTATGTGCTAATAGCTTTGATTGAACTCTGTCCTACATGTCACCCCATGTCAAGTCCTACATTTTTTGTGGAAAGTTTAAATACAATGATTCCTGTTAGCTGTTAGCTAAAGTGATGCATACCAGTGAGATAGCAGTTTACAACCTGCAATGCAGCTGTCATTCAAATCAGCCACACCACTAATTATTCATAATTTTATGTCTTAATGTAATTTTAACTGATGAGTTATATGAAACATTTACACACAAACACACACACACACACACACACACACACACACACACACACCTTGCACAATTGTTATGAACAGGAAATCTAGCTATGGAGACCAAAACTGTTTTTGTACCAGGCAGTAAACATGAGTTAATTTCTGTTGTAAATTTGGGTATCATAACTTGGGGGTCTATGGGGAATGAGTCATTTTTGGAGCCAGTTTCTAGTGGACATTCAAGGAACTGCACGTTTAGCACTCCTCAACCATTAAATTCGCACACAATTTTGGCAAAAGTTTTACGCCAGATATAATTGTATAATCTAAAAGGTTTAGTCCCCAGAAGTGTTAAATTAGTAAGTTTGCAAGTGTAAAATGAGTACAACCAGAAAATTCACTTAATAAAATTAACTTTACATGTAAATGGATTGCTGCTACACAAACTGCAATTAATACCAAATAATAAATGAAAAATAACCTTATAAGCAAAATATACATAGATTTATATGAAGTCATCAGCCAGTGTTGTTACAGGCCTGGTGGACCACTATGTAAACCATGTCCTTTCAAAGCTTTTAGAATGTTCATTACATCAGATCACATTTTAACATTTGGAAACTGGAAAAGTTTCTGGACATCTTACTTTCATTTACAAAGACTTTTCATCTCTCATATGTAAACACAATCGATGCTCTGACACAAGACAGCATCATTTAAAGACTAATAGCCTGTCATGTCATTTACACAAATGTATGTCTGCGTGTCTTTGAGCACACAATTACTCTTTAACTAACTGCTAATTTAACTGTAAACCCATAGACTGCCTAAGGCAAAGTGTGGATGCCATGTACAGATGTATTACAATAGATAATGCGTCAAGGATTTCCAAACGCCACCCTTTTCCTGGTTTGAGGGTGTTGTATCTAAATGTTTCTATTTTTTGGCTGACACTCTTAGTAAAAACTTGTAATTTCCAATAACCTGGTCTAAGAACTGGTTCAACAGGAAGATTCCCTTAAACTGTTAACTCAAACATTATATGTGTTCGGTTTTTCTGTTGTTCAATTCAAATGACTGCATAGTGTTTTATGTGCAACTTTTTTTAGTACCCGGGAACCTGGAGCACTGAGGCATAACAATATCTGGTGCATAAATGTCTAGTTCTACATTCAGTCTCTTTTTAGTTAGTTAATCCCAATTCGAATATTTCATTTGAATTTAATTAGTTAAGTAGTTCAAAAGGCCTCCCTTTTTATTATTCACAGTGACGTTACTCTCAAATAACAGTTATTAATTATAATTACCTAACAGGCCGCTTTCAGTTTCATTTTCTCCAGAACCTCCAGCTTTCCTGCACTCTGGTCCCCAATCTGGTCCATCATTCAAGAAGAATGCCGGTGTACCTGCTGTGTTACCATGGAGACAATTGTAATACCTACATTATTGTGGCAACAATGAGCTGGTCCAAAATAACCCACAGGGACTTGTGACTCTACTGGAAATCCTGTTATACAAATAGAGGTCTTTCTCAATGATTTAGGAGGAATAGATAAACAAACAAATGAATGAATGAATGAATAAATGAATAAAAGAAAAATGAATGAATGAATAAATAAATATCTGCACAAGTTTTTGTTTTATAAATTTTCTGACTTTATAAAGTGCACTTAAGTTAATTTAAAAAAGTCACAGATTCTGCTGATGAATGGGAAGCTCACTCTTTTTAACCATCATACCGTACGAATGAATTAATGAATGTATGTTATGTAATATACACTGCCAAAAGTCAAAATGTTCAGTTTGCATGATTCACTAATGTTCAAGTAGCAGAATATAAGTGCACGAATATGGAATAACACAAATGCTAAACTGATGAATTTATCCTGGTTGCAGGGGGTCAGGAGCGTCGCCTGGGAAAACTGTGTAAGTTGGACTCTACGGCACCATCTTCACTTGCCTCAGGTGGGGATAATTAACTGTAATCACTTTCACTACCATAACAGTTTTTGCAAGGGCAGAGAAAAGCAAACACAGTGGCTCAGTGGTCAGTATTATCACCTTGCACCTCCAGGGTTGGGGTTTCGAATCTCACCTATCTGTCTGTTTGCATGTTCATGTTGTGCATGGTGGGGTACCTCTGGGTACTCCAGTTTTCTCCCACACTCCTAAGGCATGCACAGTGTGCTTGCGCCCTGCCATGGATTGACCCCCCGCCAATCCAGATATACCCGACCTCATGGCCTGAGGTCCGTGGGATAAGCTCCAGACCCTCTATGACTTCTTAAATGGGCTTTTTACAGTCCATTCATTTAGTGTAGATGTTAATTTAAGTCTGTTGTGTTCTTTAAAAATGTGTACCTACTGAAACACGCCAAATACAAATATCATTCATCCATTGAACAGGTTCCCTCCAGTGCTGGAATGGTAACAAATAGGGGTGTTTTCCTTTCACTTAATGCACTTAACATTAAAAAGAACTGCAAACTTCCTCCTAAGACAGCCTCAAAAGGCAGTTCAGGTAAACGATTACACACCTCCACACATTTTACCGTGGGGGACTCCCATATGGTGAACTGGAATGGAATGTGGTGAGGGAATCATCTGGTTTCATTTTAGGTAAGAGTGACAGGTGTGGTGTACCTGCTGCAGCATCCTTTTTCCTATAAAAGCACCATGAAGCTGCAGGGCTCAGCATCACACCTCCATCCTCTACACACCACAGAGAACAAGTCAGATCTCGACTACAGGTAAGCCAAGAAAACTTTTCTGTAGTTTATGCAAATACCGTATGTGTTTTAATTTGTAAAGACAGACAGTCGATTTATATGACGTCATCCAAAGCCTTTTGCAGACTTTTATCATTTAAACCAGAAGAGTTGAACTCATCTTAGTCAAGTGGGCTGAACCATGCTAATTTTTTCATAAAACTTGGTTTGAAGGTATCTGAAAGGTACATTTTGAAACTGTACCCCTATAAAATATAGAACTACACTCCAAATATTTGTTCTTTAAGTTTATGTTAACGTATGGGCAATGCACTTTAGCCTGTGGAAAGAAATGCAGCAAAGCAAAGATTCATTGAAAAGGAATGAATTAAACATTTATACATTATATAAAACTATAAGAAAGGGCAATAAGCAGTTAATAAACTAAACCTAAAGTTTTAACCTAAAACTTATTTTCTTTGATGAGTCAAAGTAATCTTTTAACCTATTTACTGAAAGAATAAAAACATTTAGGGCATTTAGTGTGCCCAGACTTTTGAACAGTACTGAATATACACACTGGCTTGGACAATTATTCACCCTCTTGACCTGGGATTATACTGTGTGTTATGAATCTACAATGAATAGATTATGATGTAAAAGTGTGTAATAACATGTATAAATAAAAGATGTAGAAGGTGTGATTTCACTACAAATTACTCACTCTTTCATTACTAAGAAATAACTTAATCCATTCTTTTGGGAAGAGATATAACAGATTTTCAGCCTTTTAATGTTGAAATGAAGCTTCTGGCTTTATCTTGCCACCTAGTGGCACAACAGAGACTAGCACTTTAAACAATCATGGTTCACAATATAATTTAATGCAAAAATCACTTAAAAAAGAATATAAAACAAATTCATTTGAAAGGATTAGAAGCATTTCTAATTTTTATTATGTAAAAATTTATAATTTTAAAATTTCTAAAATTCTCAATCGCAGAACTGCACCAAAGATGATCTGGATGCGAGTGCTCATCGTTAGCAGCCTGTTGGCTCTGCTTCATGCTCATAAACATTGCACACAGATGATAAAATGGGGTCACCTCCTCCACGCCTTAAGCAGCATGGTAAATTACCACTGTCTTATGTTTAAACATCAGTTTAATTATTAAAAAGTCTACATATGAATTGTTGTTTATACCTGTATGTATGAATGTGTGTGTTCAACAGAGCAATGGAATTTCTGAGTCATGTGCTCATCACTATAACAAGGACAAACTTTGTGATCCGTCCCACATGCTACATCAGGTAAAGTATTAATCTTAATTCTTAATTAAATATATAATTAAAATATAAAAAATATTATATTCACTAGTACTTGGATTTGAGATATATATATATATATTAAAGTAACAGGGGATTATATGGAAAAATAAAGTTTTAGGTTTTATTATTATTAGTGCGTTCTGTTGTTCACAAGTCCCGGTTTGACTTGAACGCCCCTCATAGATTAGACTGTAATTTTCCAGAAATAACATTACTGAAACATTCTAAAAACATTTCCTTCATATTGATATGAGAAAGTTGTTCAATTTTGCAGCAATGTTTGCTAAAAACATATGATTAATAGATTTTAAAACATTAATTAATTGTTTACAAGTATATAAAAATTGACTAATGGATTGATTTATTTACACTTTTTACAAGATGTCACTATATGAAATATACACTATACACTGTGTAAATATTAAAAACCTCGTCCTCTACATAGAAGACAAAGAAGAAGAATATTAGATAAAGATGGAAGTTAAATGAGAACACTGATTTTCAACACATTGATTGATTGCTTTTCATGTACTTAGGTGGAGCTCAATACCATGCTGCTGTCTGATGTCATGAAGAAAGCAGAATCCCTTTACTTGAAAAATGGCAATCCAGAAGACTTCATCGACATGCTCCAGCACACACAACGCACTTTAACTTCATGTGTAAGTTAACATATGGACCAATATGTTTATATACTACATCCCTCTCTCTCTCTCTCTCTCTCTCTCTCTCTCTCTCCCTCTCCCCCCCCCCCCTCTCTCTCTCTCTCTACGTATGCATTCCTTAGAAGGGATGTGTTATTTTTAATCAGTCCCAACTGTAACATAAACTAACAGTTTATACAAATGTGTCTGTTCTATCCCGTTATTTTTTTAAAGCGTACATAGAAACTTATATACTGTAGCGAAGTTCAACAAAGAGCATGTATCATTTCTAAGCTACTTTAGAGACATTAATTTAATATTTATGAAAGTTTTCCAGCACATAAAATGTTTAGCATAAGCTATAGGCAGAATTCTACCTTGGGTGTTAACAGTTTTATTGTATAAAAATCTCGCATATTCATTCAGATTCCAGTTATTGTGATAATGTTACACAAAAGTGCAGGTCCTTATGTGTACTTAAGTGCATTTCTTTTCTTTTTTTTCTTCAACGATGTCTTAGCCAATCAAATTTTAGAACTGACAAGTTCATTATTTGGTACATTATTCATATATCTTGGTTTATACTATACAGTACATAAAAAAGTAAAATGTATATATTTTATGTATATTTTAGTTACATTACATTATTACTGTCAGTCAAACATTTTTTTTTTTGCATTCTATTACTAGGCTTTACCTCGATAGAAAAAAAATTACATTTTAAGAAGTAAAAAAATACTTTGAATGTATTCGACTTTATCTAATGGTGTTTTAATATAAAACTACAACAAACCACATATAAGACATTAAATCTATTTCTAGGCATTTACATTTAGCAGACGCTCTTATCCAGAGTAACTTACATTTTTTTTTATATATCTCATTACACATCTGAGCAGTTGAGGGTTAAGGGCCTTGCTCAAGGGCCCAACAGTGGCAACTTGGTGGTTGTGGGGTTTGAACCGGGGACCATCCGAACCGTAATCCAATGCCTTAACCATTGAGCTACATATTCTACTATTTTTTAAAGACATGTTTGTAATAAAGTGCAACTGTATGGAAAGAAAATGTATTTACATTTAAAGTACAACAAATTTAGAAAAGAAAATTGCATTTCTTGTTATGTAATAGTTTTGCTTCTTTTATCTGCAAGTTGAGTCATGTCAGCTGCATTTCTTTCTTGTTAGGTCGAAACGTTTCACTACTCATGAGTAATGAAACATTTCAGCCTGACAAGAAAGTCCAGCTTTCATTCTTTAACCTCCAGATAAACTTTCCTAGATGACTGAGAATCTTCATAGACACTTCTGTTATTTTAAGCATTTTTTTTCTTAAAAGAAGCACAATTTGTCAATGGATCTAGAACTTCTCTTTTTTTTTCGCAATATGTCTTTACTTTTTATTTTATTTAAAAGAGAAACATATTTAATTATTAAAAACACCATAAAAGTAACAAAAAATTATAATAAAATATTTAATTACAAATATGTGGATGAGAATTAAGAATTAACTAAAATATCATGGTGGCAGGCATGTTTATAAATAATGTATATAGTTATTTATAAATTAGTGTAAAAAATAAACAAATTAAAAAGTAATAAAACTGATTAAAACTTATTACTTTTTGAATGTAGATGATATGTTATATTTTATCTTGGATTAGATTAGATTAGATTAGATTAGATTAGATTAGATTAGATTAGATTAGATTAGATTATCTGAGAAAGGGATTCTTTTAATGGTCTTTTCCTGAGCTACAGGATTTTATTCTGTACAATTTCTGACAAAGATCTATGTACAAGTTGCATAACAAAGTTAACTTTTTAAAGTTAAACTAAAGTAGAATGAACATTTTTCTGAACGTACAGCAGTACTATTTAATCTTATTATTAATTACACTGTGTATGCTGTTTTCCAGGCTCATCACCCTCATAACGTCGACCACAAGCCTGTAGCTAGGTGCTTTCATCAACTGGAGGCTTTTATTCAGGATAACATGGTAATTCTTTTTATATATTAGAAATGATTAAAGTAAAAGCCCTAAACTCTATCATGTTAAATAATTGAATCTGTTACAGCACAGAAAGCTTCATTTCTCTTGTTCTCTCTCTTTGTTCTCAGGCTCATGAGCGCTGTGCATGGGAGATAGTAAATGTGACAGTGAAGGAAATTCTTCAGCGACTGGAGAAACGCATGCTCCGAAAATGAGGCCGAACTCATCTGTTATCATTCTTTCTTTCTTTTATCGATCATTGTTTATATTTTTTCTATGTCTTCTCATTGATTTAACTTTACTATTTAAACCAAAATAGATAATACTGTATGTGCCAAAAAGTATATTAATAATAACATAATGTAATATTAAAACTGAAATAAATTTTTTTTATGAAACACTTTTGAATGGTGTATCTCTCATCGTCAGTTCAAGTGCTTTTGAAATTTCATTCTCTTAAAATTTGGTTTATAAATCAGAATGATTTTCACAACATTCTTAAGGCTAAAGGTAAATCCTACTGGGAGAACATCTTTAACAATGGGGACGTTAATGCTAATAAAAGACTTGTCTAAGAAAAGGTCAAAAACATTTTAGCACTAAAAGCAGCTCATACTTGTGAAACCTCATGTCAAAAACATGGCTGTTTCTGACTAAAGTGCTTTAAAGAAATCCTGAGGAATTTACAAAAAATTAATGTGGCATTATAAGTGAAGTCCCATGAAACAACCCCTGCATCATGCAGCTGTGATGACCTTCAAATATCATCTGAGTCATGCTTTTCATTAAAATCACCAAAAATGTCTTCTTTACATCAATGCTACAGGTGATACTGGTTTCCATGTCTAAATACTGACAACAAGTGGCAGATGTAGAGGTCATTCATGTAGCTTTATTAAAGAAAACTCATTACATACTGTCATATTACCATTAAAAAATAAGTACAATGGTGCGGCTACAGGGAGCAGAGGTAAAGAAGGTGTATGACTTTAAGAACTTAGGGTCAACGGTCCAGAGCAACGGAGAGTGTGGAAAGGTGGTGAAGAGGCAGGCAGAGTACAGGCAGGTTGGAACCGGTGGAGAAAAGTATCTGGTGTGTTGTGTAATAAAAGAGTATCAGCGAGAACGAAAGGAAAGGTGTTCAAGACAGTTTTGAGACCAGCGATGCTCTACGACTTAAAGACAGTGGCTCTGAAGAAAAGACAGGCGGCAGAGCTGGAGATAAAGTCACAGAATACAGACTGAGGTGGTTTGGACATGTTCAGAGGAGAGATTGTGATTGTATCGGTAGAAGGATGCTGAGGTTGGAAATGCCAGGCAGGAGGTCTAGAGGAAAAGCAAAGAGGAGATTTGTGGTTGTAGTGAGAGAGGACATGAAGTTAGTTGTTGTTAGAGAAGAGAATGCAGAGGATGGGGTTAGATGGAGGCAGATGATTCGTTGTGGTGACCCTTAAAAGGGAACAGCTGAAAGACAAAGAAGAAAAAGAAGACAATAAGTCAGTTAAGTACATGCTGCTAGGGAAAAATTATTTAAGCCGAGGTGGTGTGATTGTGGCCAAATAATAACTCAAATAATCACTCTTTACAGCAGTGCTGAGCTGAAAAGCATCTGAGATTGCAGAACACATCAAACCTTGAGGTGGATGAGGTACAACATCAGAAGACCACATTGGTTTCAACTCCTGTCAGCCAAAGATTAGGAATCTGAAATTATCATGAACACAGACTCACAGAAACTAGATGGTTGAAGACTGGAAACAGACCAAGTGATTTTTTTTCCCCCAATGTTCAGTTGTCCAGTTTGGGTGAGTGTGTGCCCATGATAGCTTTACACTTTATTCTCTGATTAATATATGTACAAGCGGGGCAGTGGTGGCTCATGCAGTTGAGACCCTGATTGCTGATTGGTGGGTCAGGGGTTTGAGCCCTGCTACTGGTGGGTTGCCAAAACTCATAACCCTACAGTACATGCCACACATCCCAGCAAGTACTTGGTCCCATGCCCAGTTAGGAAATGGGAGGGTTGCGACAGGAAGGGCATCTGGCGTAAAACCAGGGGCAGGATAAAGGATGAAGGCACAAAGCCAAGGAAAAAACTAACAATACATATATACAAATGATCCTGACAATTATTTATTATACATTATTTATTGTGAGCATTTCAGGTATGAAAACAGAGACATTTTTTTGTTTGTTTTATGATATTTTGCAGATATTATTGAAGAAAGCAACAACTAACAACTAACCCCTCCCTCACTCTTGCCTTCATCCTTAACAAACATTTCACTTCTGCAGTTTTGTGTATATGGGTTAAGGAGTCAAATATGGTTCATATATCAATTAAGGCCCTTCATTTTTAAATGAGCTTTATGCTTGCCTTTGAGTATTTTATAGTATGTATTTGTTTTGGATAAAAGTCTTAATCAGATGAGTAAATATCAATGGTAATAGAGATACTACATATGTATATGTTGGAATAAATGCTCTAATAAAAGAGTTTTGCTTCCACTCTGTGGAGTCTTTTGGTACTGCAGTGTGTATACTGTATAAAGCCAATGGTCGAGTCATTTTATAATTTAATGTTAAGTAATTATAAAGCATAAGAAAAGCAAACTCTTGATCCACCCGTCATTTATTCATATTTTGCTTCCATAGCGCCAGACTGTCTTGTATTTTTCATGTAGTTTTGAGGAATAGTTCTCAAGGCTTCTTAAAGGACTTTTTCAGTCCAGTCCCAGTGCCTGACCGGTTTCAGAGGAATGTTTTTTGCTTGTTAAGCCACACAGTGACCTATGAATCTACTGGTAATGCTGAATACTGAGGGGCTGGAACAAACGAGAGGGGAAATGAGGTTGCTGCTGAGGTTGTTGCATAAACTTAAAAATGTAAGAATTTTAAATTGGATCTTTAAGCACTTTGCAACCTGTTATAGTAAAACATTTGATTTCATTTCTATAATTTACTTTAATTTAACTTAATATGAAGAAATCAGCGGTGGCTCAAGACTTTTGCACAGTACTGTATATCTCAGAGATTACAGTAAATAAGGAAGACTTAGAAATTCACTATTTCAAAATAAAATGTCTTGTGCTACAACAGTTAGTTCCAGGCCGCTAATTTGACAGGTTCATTGACATTCCAAGGGTGCTTATCTTTTACTATATCTGCACTTACAGGTAACTTTATCTCTGCACTTGATCTCTGAAAAATGCTATGTGGATTAGAGTAATACCTCAGTGATTACGTCTCTCAGAACCTGATTTAGCAGGTTTTGAGTTCAAGTCCAGGCTTGCTGTAACCCTGTTGGAGCTTTAAACAAGGCATTGAACTTAACCATGTGTCACTTTGAATAAAAGCAGCTATGTGAATATAAGGCAATGTTGGACAAGTGGTATTGTATCAAAGATGCTGTAGGGCAATTCCAGGAGACCATGGGAACCAAAAGCAGGCATAATTCATAGAGTCCATACACAACCATAATGATACTCTAGAATACTACATCTAAATACTATAGAGACTACATTGTGTCCAATGCTGAGCATCAAAAAGGTACAACAATGAAGGAAAATAGAGGAAAAGAAAGAGATATAGGAACTGTCATGTTAAGATTCAACATAAAAAAAGTTTTTAAAAATCCATAAAGTATAAAGGTCACATCCGTTATGCCATTATAAATAATTTATTCAAAAATGTCAAATATTTTCAAATCTACACGTTTGGTGTTTTTTCAACTTTCTTTTATGGTACGAGTGTAACACTTTCTGCAGTTGTCTTTAAATGTAACATTAATAGAAAACCTATACTCACAAACATTTCATCCAGAATGCTGATAAAATGCTGTAAATTTTCAGGATGTAAATGATTATTTATGAAGGATTTTGAGGATTTGTTTGTTTTGAGCTACATGAAGAAACTACATCAAATGTTATGCAAATTAATTCAATAATATTAAGTCCATATTCTGAATATTTTTGTTCACCAATATGATTCCAAATGTCAAATCCATGATGCTAGAATCACCATATAAAATCAAATAATTTTATAGTCTAGTTTTACAGCCTTAAAGGACATTCTACCACCCCGGAGGTTACTTGCATCTTCCCTTTAAAATGGTTTAATCGTTTTAATATCAGGCAGGGCTCCAGGTGAATTCTCTATAGACGTCACCTCGAAAGACATGAAATATATTTATATTGAAAGATTAATGACAGCTTAAATGATGTCTATTGGTTGGTGGCTATTGGTTGGTGCTGTAGTTTTGTTATTCAAATAAGAAGTGAGTTGTGCGATGTCACTGTTGTTTTTGCTAGTGCAGTGACAATGGGGGTGAATAGAAGGGCAAAAAAAACATAAAAATCAGATGCTGTTATTCCTGCAATGTTCAATGTCATAATAATAATAAGAATAATGAGAAATCCAACACAGAATCAGTGATCTGATTCTCAAGTCAGCTAGTTATTAAGAGGTTAAAAGTAGATGATTGTGATGAATCTGGCAGTGGGATTCGCATGAAAAGTCTGAGAAAGTGTGAGCATGAATGTGTACAGATGAGGGGGTCAAGGGAATAAAACACTACTACATCACTGTTTGTAAAAAGCTACCATGATCAGTACATGATCAGAATTGCGGGAAATGCAGGACACCAACGAAAGTAATTAAAAAAAAAAAATGTGTGTGGATTTATTAATTAAGTGGCAGAAATGGGAAACTCTTGACTATTTATAATGGCCAATAAAAGCTATGAAGCAGACAGTTGTTTATTTTACAGAAAAATACAAGGGCAATGTCTCACATATGATTTTGTCAGAGTAGCTCTTGCTTGAGCAGTTTACCAAAATTAACTTTTTATTGAGTTGTGTGGGACCAGATAATTATCGGTTCTGCATACAGAAGATGTGGCAAACCCATGGCCTGGCGTATTATTTTACCAGAGCAACGTTGCATAAAAGATGCATGAAGACAGGACAAATGGGAAATTTATGTTTTGTTATCTTAGATGAAACAACATGAGCTTTAATATTTAAAATCTCTTTAATAACAATATATATTAATCAATATTTAGAAATATATATTTATATACTACAATCTAAATACTATACAGTATACCGGTGTATGTGGATGTAAATACACAATATATACTGTGTAAACTGTATATAGATTTTAAAGCTCATGTTGGTTCATCTCAGATAACAAAACATAAATTTCCCATTTATCCCACTTGTATACACACACCATATCTTATCACCTATTGCACCTTCTGTTTGTTATAAGACATTATTATTTATTGTAAATAGACCACTTATGCACTTCTGGTTAGACGCTAACTGTATTTCATGGCTCTGTACATGTACTTTGCACAATGACTATAAAGTTGAATCTAATCTAATCTTGTACACTTTTTAATTGTTTACTTGAACCACAGTGTAGTAGGAAATGGTTGTTAAACCATATTACGGGTTCTTTACATTGTAAATTTAAAATCCTATTCTACTTTTTTTCTTTGTTGTTGCTGTTTCTTATTTATATTTATCTCTTACTGTAATTTTATTGTTCACTGCCGTTCTACCTCCTTATTCTTGAGAGGCTACCATAAGAATTTCATTATATATATGACAATAAAAATATTGAATTTTGAATTTGAGTGTGTTTATGGGAATTTTCCAGACGTGCATTTGTGAGGTCAGACACTGATGTTGGATGAGAAGCACTGGCTTGCAGTCTCCGCCCAAATTTATGCCAAAGGTGTTCTATCGGGTTGAGGTCAGGACTCTGTGTAGACCAGTGAAGTTCTTCCTTAACAAACTCGCTCATCCTTGTCTTTATAGACCTTGCTTTGTGCACTGGTGCGCAGTCAGACAGACAGACAGACAGACAAACAGATAGATAGATAGATGGATAAATAGATAGATTTTAATGTCATAACATAATACACATTTTTTTATGTGTATACTATGAATTTTACTTCCTATTGCTTACATTTTAGCAGTCCTTCTTTTTCCTTCCTTCATTCCTTCTGAGTTTTACTCAGTTTTTTGCTCTTCTCGTATGATCTCAAATCAGCAGGAAACGAGTAAAAAATGACTTGTGTAAATACAGTCTTATTACACAACACAGTTGAGTCGGTTAATGTGCTGCATCCCCACTGAGAATACACAGGCTCTATTACATCTAAAAACACATACCACACTGAGACCAATAATACGATTTTTATTCAGTGTGCCTTAAAAAAAAAACTGCACATCTTTACTTGGTTAAATCCCTTTTCCAGATTGAGAGTACTTATAACAAAGCCCCTATGGCTTAAAACTCTTTCACCACTAAAGCCCTATTTCTGTAGGAGTTTATCAGCGGCTCACATCATTTTGGTCCACTCTTCTTGACTCTTCTGTACTTCATTAATATTTGTGGGCAGTTTGACCTTTCAAACTTTATACCGGGGTTTAAAAAAAACTTTTTTTTCATTAGGCTTACCTGAGTTTTAACTGTACTTCTATTTGTAATACAGTTCCTTACACTGGTTTAAACCCTAAAACTAAGACAGATCATGTAGATCTGGTGCATTGTTTGTTTGTTTAAATGCATACTATCAAGTGTATGGGTTTTACTTGTCATATAAGTCAGACTAACACTGCTTTTAATATTTATTTTCAGGGCTTGCGCACATATATTTGAGTATCTGGAGTGCCTACTAGCCAACAAGCTGTGAGATTAAACATCTTAGTAATTTTTCAGTAGGTTATTTCAGTCAGAAATCATGTGAGGGAGCAGGTCATTTAGATTTTGAGGTTGTTTCTACATAAGACACTGCTCTCATTTGAATAACCTGCCCTCTTCCTGAACATTTCCCTAGCTATGTATGGGCTGGCCGGAGAGGCCCAAACTTTTCCGAAGTCTTTTGTATTTACTTATTAACTGTATGGCAGAAGCACCAGAGTCATGAGGAAGGCTACATGCATAAACTAACTTTAGCAAAAACCCGTTGGTATGTTTCAACCACTTTGTGTCTGATTGCTTCACTAACTTGCGGCAGTACAATGTTGGACTGGCAACCAAATGTTTCCTAAAAGATAGTTCAGTGCCAACGACACGGACGGTTCAGAGGCATTTGGAACAAATTAGAGGCAATAACATTATCAGATACGTTTTCTTTCTGAAAGTGCTTCTGTGACTGAAGGCCGCTGCTATCCAGGTTAGTATCGACCATACTGCAGTGGTCGTGATCTGCTGGTAAACAAATACGATGTCACTGACAAATGCTGACCTCTGATTGTACTTCAAGTCATTCTGAACCATTTTTGATAGCATATTAGAAATATTTGTTTTACATAGACTGTAAGAGTTTGACTCGGGGAGCACCGCATACACACAGACACAAAGCGAGATCTTATAGTGTGAAGGGTGTTTTTATTAAATAATAAAAGGTGCTGCAAAAAGAATTATGGGAAATTAGAGTAAATTCGAAATTTTGGAATGAAAGTGTGCAAGTGTGGGTCAGGAGCAGTGTTCAGGGGCCGATCTCTATTCATGAGCAGTGGCAACAAATTTGAAAGCCCTGAGATCAAAGCTATGACAGCTTGAATTTGGGAATGAAATGGCTGCGGCACTCGCAAGCTCCTCAGTTGCATGACTGCATTAAAGGCCAGACGGCCAGTCACAGTTCAGTGGTAGCGGTGGCAAGACAGGGCTAAAGGGAGGGAGCCAATGCGGCTATTACATTCCGGTAGCGGTGACAGCACGCCGTCATTTAAGGTGTAGTATTTAAGGTGTTGATTTAAGGTGTTAAGGTGTTAAGGTGTGATTAAGGATTTAAGGTGTTGATTCCGGATATCAGCGCATATCCGGAATCAAGCACAAGAAAAAAGATGTGACTGTTGCCTGTTTGTTGCTGTGGCAGCAGTCTGGAGAACTGGGGCCTTAAAGGCAATGCTGTGGCGATGCGTTTATAGTGTGTGATGCCTGTCACTGGAAAATTCGTGTCATTTCCCCTCCCTCAGCTCTGAAGTCACGGACGGTGTTGCACACTGCCTTTCTACGACACACAAAAGACCTCACACTTGTTAAGGGTTAAACCCACGGTCTGTGCCGGGTGCCCGTGTTCTCCACTAGTGTAAGAGTCGGAAAGCATCACAAAAAAAACAGACACGTGGTGAGAGGGTTAAAACGAGGGAGACAACGTGGTTACCACAGTCCGGTAGCGGTGATTAAAGGCTGGCATTTAAGACATAAATGCAGTCAAGTAAGTAATCACCAGCAGTCACGGCGGCAGCATATCAGGAATTTAACATGAGGAAGCAGACAAGGCTGTCGCATGTCTGTGGCTGCGATGCGGGAGGCCTTGAAGTCCAGACAGCGGTGAAAAGGACTCTTCAGCATTAACACCATGGCACTAATTTCTAGTTGGACACTTTATAATTTCTGCTGAAAACCCCTGAACTGATCTTCTTGCCTCCTTTCATAGAGAAGAGAATGTTCAAAGGGCTTCACGCATTATGCATTATCAGCCGTGTCATATTTAGTTGCCCCGCCCTTTCACATTCCTGCTGATGTGGAGGCCGCAATGCCAAATGCGTTTGGTAGTCTCAGGGTCAGAGTGAGTGAGGGTTGAAAAATTCTGGGCACGTGGCTGTGGGCAGGTCACTGGAGAATCTGTGACAACACTTGAGTAGTACTGGGCTGCCAGTGACATAACCATCACTGCAAGTATGGTGTATGTCTGTAGAAAAGATGAAAACATGCAAAAAATAAAAGTAATACTTAATCATTCGGAAACTTCCTGTTGTATCACTGGCAAAAATTCTTTGGGAGCCTTTTTATAAACCTTCATTCTCCTGGTCAAAGTCTGGTATTAACATGTTTCTATCTACGCCCAAAAGTTTCCATAGAAGTATATGTGTGCTTGTGGAAGTGGTGGGGCGTGGTGAGAAGTGGTGAACTTAATCAGAACATTTTATTGACTTTTTGTTCTTGGATGTAACAGAGATACACGACACACAGCATTTGGCTTACAACTTAGATGCACTGTCTATTAGGGTTAGGCTCGGATGACATGTAAACCAAAATGATTACACTGATTATGTCAATAAGTCGTCTTCTTTGGAGTGCTTCGATACGTCACAATGTTTCCTTTTATCCCCAGTTTTGCTGGCGCATGTTGTAATATGGGACTTTATCTCCAAAAGTGTTGTGTTAAAGTGAAATGTCTCACCACATAACACACACATGCAAACATTTTTTTTTGATGAATTTATTTAAAAAAATGCAATTACAGTTACACCTTGGATTGCGAGCATAATTCATTTCAGAAGCATACTTGTATATCGAAGCATTCGTATATCAAAGCAAATTTTCCCCCATAAGAAATAATAGAAACTCTGACGATTTGTTCGACAACCCGAAAATATTCATATATAAATAATTAAGTATAAATATAAAGTAAAAATAAAACAAACTAACTTGCACTTTACCTTTGAAAAGAACCGTGGCTGTAGTGATTGAGACCAGAGAGAGTAGAGGAGGAACGGGGAGAAGATGGCTGCTGTGTAGGATGACTTTCACACACACACCCACATGCGCGCACACACACACACACACCAGTTTACCAATAGAGACTCTCACTCACCCAAGCGTGCGCGCACACACATATGGACACACACACACTAGCTTGCAAACAAGGGGGGAAAGGCGACTTTCACACCCTCGCACGGCTGAGACTCTATTCTGTAAACTTGTGTGGGTGTGTGTGTGTCTGTGTGAGAAAGTCATCCTACACACACAAACAAAATAAAACTCAAAATAAAAGATGCTTTAAGTGCAGACGCGTTGTCACAGTGTTATAGTAAACAGTACATGTACACAAGGATGTTGACTATACAAGTGACGCACGCGCACTGAGACTGAGCAGGGGAGACAATTACCCACAATTCCGCAGAACCCGAGAGAGAATAACCATTGGCTCAATTGTGATCATGTGAAGCTCGGCATCAAAACAAGAAGCGCATGCGTGCCACATGATACTTGATGATACTCGGTACTCGTATATCAAGACTCGCTCGTTTTTAAAGTCAAAATTTATAAAAAAATGTTTTGCTCGTCTTGCAGAACGCTCAAATAGTGTAGGTTATCTACACTAGCGACTGCACTACCAAGCATCCCTGTAACACCATCATCAAATTCGCAGACGACCCCACTCTGGTGGGACTCCGCCTACAAAGATGAGGTCCAGCGTCTGATAAAATGGTGTGACTACAACAATTTAACCCTCAACATCAGGAAAACCAAGGAAGTGATCATAGACTTCCGAAAGGCAAAAGCTGACCCACCCTCACTCTCCATAAACTGTGACCATGTGGAGAGGGTGTCCTCCCACATCTCCGAGGACCTGACTTGGACCACAAACACAACCGCCATAGTGAAGAAAGCCCAACAGCGTCTCCATTTCCTGAGGGTCCTGAGATGGAATAGGCTGCATACTGACCTGCTGGTGTCCTTCTATAGAGCCACAATCACGCTATCCCCGTGTGGTACGCTGGATGTACGGCAGCCGACAAAAAGAGACTCCAGAGGGTCACCAGAACAGCAGAGAAGGTGATTGGCTGTCCTCTCCCCTCCCTGGACTCCATTGCCAGATCTAGATGTCTTTCCAGAGCCAGGGCGATTATAAAAGACCACCTCCATCCTAACCATAACCTATTTAACATCCTGCCCTCTGAAAAAAGGTTCAGATCCATCAGGTGCAAAACCAACAGACTAAAAAATAGTTTCTACCCGTGGGCTGTCAGAACTCTTAACGCACCTGAACACTGACACCACTCCTTCAATCTTCCCACACGAACGATGGTGACCATGAGTGTATGCATGTGTGCATGCGTGTGTGTGAGTGTGCGCGTAAGCAGACTTTTACCATGCCGTTATTCCATTGCTGCTACTATCTATGTGCAATATGTTGGCAGATGTGCAATTACCATTGCACCCAATAGTTTTAATTACTCTAAACAACTCTTTATTGTATTTATGATGCCCTTGTATACACCCCCACCCCCCCCAACGTGCATATAATGTTTCTAATATTGTTTCTATTTCTTGTACTGTCACTTGTCACTTTCTCTTGCACCTTCTTCGTGGCCTGGCTGGCTAATTTCGTTGTTCAGGCAACTCTACAATGACAATAAAAAAGTCTAAGTCTAAAAGTCTACTCGCAATTTGAGGTTTCACTGTTGTTGTTTACGCATTAAATATTCATTTGGACATGTGGATTCAGCTTGTTGATGCATTATAGTGAATTCAGGCTAATTGTACCTTAAGTTGCTGCAGCTGTTAAGTATTGAGCATACAGTACATTTAAACTAATATGGCGTTAACTGGTGTTAAAGGGTTTAAATCCCAGGAAGGTGGGAGACACGGACTACAGTGCAACCGTCTAATTGTCATCTACAATTATAATAACAAAGGACACCACTAATCTTAACGACTTATGAGTTAATGACTG
Organism: Clarias laeviceps; assembly: GCA_030014305.1. Taxonomy (NCBI): domain Eukaryota; kingdom Metazoa; phylum Chordata; class Actinopteri; order Siluriformes; family Clariidae; genus Clarias; species Clarias laeviceps. The sequence continues at coordinate 31,265,065 of JAQMYJ010000033.1, read as the reverse complement.
ATGCTAAAGACACTTTACAAACCAAAATCCTGAAGGTATAAGTCAATTACACATTTATCACAATGGAGCCAACACAGCTGCAGTAGTGTCTCAGCTCATAATATCTCTGCTTGACTCCTACAGCTGCGCTGGTGAGCGGTCTACTAGCCGATACTTTCCAGCTGGAATGAACCAAAATCCTAAAAAAAAAACCTGAGGGTTGTCTTTGTGCTCCATTCAGACTTCAAATGGGAATGTAATTATAAAGAAAAGCACCTTGGCTTGAAAAATGTAATTAAATCACCTACTGTGGAAATAGAATTGAACAGTTTATATAGCCATATAATATTTTAATAACATTTTAATTAATGCAAAATTCATAGGGCAGTAACGGTTCAGTGTGTTAAGGCTCCGAGTTACTGAGCGGATGGTCGGTGGTACGAGGCCCAGCTCCGCCAGGTTGCCACTTTTGGGCCCCTGAGCATGCCCCTTAACCTTGTCTGCTACAGCGGTGCCTTATAATGGCTGGCCCTGTGCTCTGACCTCTGCATACTAACAAAGCTGGGATATGCGAAGAATAAATAATTTCACTATATAGTAAAGTACATGTAATGAATAAAGGCTGAACTTACTAACTATACTATATGAAAAAATTTGAGTTGAATGTAGTTAAACATCCCAGTGCTGTTATATTCTATATCACCACTCATGAAATGCCTCTTGTCCAATCAAATTACTTGGTTGGAAATAACAGCTGTATTATAATAAAGGAACAAAAAACAAACACATGCAAAAACTGCTCAAGCCAGAACCACACAGTGGACTAAATGTAATAATGGAACCAAATCTCTCATAATTATTGATTTGTGCACAAACCTAATCATATACTTCTATGGTATGTGATAAACATTGAAATTAAACTATTTCAAACCTTCTTTATTTAACCTGATGTTACAAAAAAATCTCAGTTTCCTGCTTTATGTAAACCAATACACAAGCCCAATCCACAGAGGCATTAAAATACCCAGGAAAACCAATAGTGTTAGTGTTCTATTCTTTTGAATATCATTTGTTTGATGCCTCATGAAGCCCAAGATGCACTGTATGTGTGTTAGAAGACGGTAGCTTTGAGACAATGTCACTTCGGGGAATGTAATTTGAACCAGTTACCAGAGTTACTGGTCCAATTGTGTCACAGCACAATTAGGTGATGACACCAGGACAGCAATCTTTGCCTGTTTGAGAGTAACAAATGCATCTATTCTTGTATGAGCCATGACACAAACTTAAAATGCAAATCTTTACCCTGCATCTGTGTTTTTCATTTCTAAATCTGGAGGATCACTGTATTATTTACCATTACTTATTTTAGTTCTACCTACATATTTGATCACACAAATATATTTTCAGTGTCAATTTTGGATGATTACATTGTCATACATTGTGTTCTGTACAATTTAGTGTCTTTCCTGCTGTACCACATGTGATTTATGTAAATAATTACCACGCCTGATGTGAAGTGGGTGTGGTAGAGCTGGAAATACCACAATGTGCATCACTGGGTGTTGGGATCCTGTGCGTGCTTGCTTGCTCTATTGATTGATTGGGTATTGATGGATTGGGTATTGATTAATTGGACATGCTTTCAGCCATTTATCTGGACAGCACAGTTTGACCCCTGTCAAAGTCACTCAGGTACTCACGCATGTCTATTTTCCCTGTGTACAACCCACCACCTTCAAGAACTGACTGGTGCTACTTTTAAATGATAATCAACGTTATTCACGTCATCTGTCAGTGTTTTTTAATGTAATAGATGATCAACGTATACATTATTACTTGTATTAGAGAATTATCTACACAAATTGTTGATGAATTCTTAACCAAAGGATAAAGACATCTTTGATGATTACTCCAAGTCTGCTACTAACATTTTTTTCAAAAAGACTTGAGCCAAAGAGTTTCTAAGGAGGACAGCAGGACGTATTCAGGACTAGAGACCTGTTGGGGATGTCTTTTGGACCCTTTAAAGGCCTAAAAATGTTAACACCCCCCACTTTTCTTCAGTCCTATTTTCCTAAAGTCCTCATATGAAAGTTGTTATATTAAATTTAAAATGTCTATATATCGTGTTTTTTTTTTTTTGTTTTT
>JAQMYJ010000033.1:31233986-31261224 GCA_030014305.1 Clarias laeviceps | reverse complement strand
TGGTGTGTATTAACGGGGAGGCTTTAGACTGTGTATTTAGGTTTTCAGATATGTCAGGTAGAACAAAAGTTATCATTACTTTTAAAATAATGACGTCGCAAACATTTATGGTTATTATTATTATTATTTGAAACAACTGAAAATAACCATTAAAAAACAGGATCATGTGTTTCTGTGCTATTTATTTGCCTGTGTGACCCTTTTTTTTTTTACTCAGTCATGTTTGTGTACTGTAGTTGGCTAAAATGAACTAAATTTTAGTTCATCATATTGTTATAAAGGAAAGGATATGACTCTCTATATTGCACAATCATGAGATCTACATATGTTTATTTAAAAACAAAAACAGTAAACCAAATAATGGCTAAAATGCCCTGTTTTAACTAGCTTTTAAAGCTGATAGAGACGCTACACCGTCCACCTTTCAATCTAGACGTCTTAGTTCCGCCTACCGCATGTTACCCTATGCGGAAGCATCCCACTCATGACAAATCTGATTGGTGGAGGAGAATAAGCGTCATTTTTGACCTGACACGCCATTGGAAGGATTTTTTGTCATGCTAATGAGGCGTAGCTCGGTTAGAGGACGTGCGTAGAGAGAGAGACAGGAAAAGGGGGCTGAGTGAGTCCCTGAGCCGGCACAATTTTAATCCGTTTGGTTTATATTTTTTATAAATACATTTGTGTTATCGCTGTCTCTGAGAAGCGACAATGTCGAAGCCGGACACCAAGAAGTTTTTTGAGAATCTGTCGGGAGCTGGGAAAGCCATCGCCGTGCTGACGAGCGGAGGAGATGCTCAAGGTACCGTGTGTCGGGTTGCATCCCAAAAAACCGCTCGACCACTGTGTGTGTGCACTTTGTATATGCGAGATAGCGGCGTTTGTACAGCCTAGCTAGGGGACCAGGGGGTGGTTTGGGACTAAGCCAGTGTTGGAGAATGACATTGTAAAGGACAAATTAAACACCAGACTCTGCAGCTCTGGCTTGGTCATGACAACTGATGCACGGTTTAATATAAATTAACACTTAAACACGGCTTTAAACAGTTTTAATGAAATGTTTTGCTGTTCAATTTCTGAGATGCCTCTGATGATTTAAAAATCTCCAGTACTGCATTGCGGACTCGCAGGTTGCGTAGCAAAAAAAATAAATAAATAATCACGCATAGCTGCAGAGTGCGCGGTCGCCATGGCGATCCATATAGATGCCGGTAATGATTAAAATGATGTTACGCACGCGCTAGAAAGCGTTTTTTTAAATCTCTTTTATCCAGTTTCCTGTTCGTTTTCCTCCAAAGCAGGAAGTCGTCCATTTTTTTTAATCTCAGCGCGCAGCCCTTCCTAACTCGTTGTAACCTCTAAATATTTTATTGAATGCTAAGGTTTTAAATAGCATCGGAAATTACGTCACGGATAGGGCTACGTGATACGCGGCAGTTACCTGTCGAAGGTTGGGTTGCCATGTTGGACATGTTGTTAAATGCTGGCATCACTATCACCGAGCGGCGTATAGACATAATGTATAAAAACACAGAGAGAGAGAGATAGAGAGAGACAGAGGGAGGGAGAAATAGAGCGGGGATAGAGGGAGACAGATAGACAGAGAGAAACAGACAGATACAGAGAGAGAAAGAGGGAAAGAAGTGAGATGGAGACAGAGACAATCTTGAACCCTGATAGGGAGACAGGTAGTGAAAAACAGAAAGAGGGACAGACAACGAGTGAAAGAGGGACACAGTGTGTGTGAGAGAGAGAGAAGACCAGGTTTGTCGGTGTAGTGAAAATAGCCGAAGTGTGCGCGTAAAACATTCCAATCTGGCATCCCACCCGGCGGAAGCGCACAGTCATGCGTACTGCTTCTCTATTAGAAGCACGAGCGTGAAGGCACGTAACCCTGCGGAGGGAAACCCGGGCGTGCGCGCGCACACACACACACACTCACTCACATATACAGTCATTTCCGTTCAGTCATCCCACAGCATCGGTTCACCTTAAATGTCCTCTTCTCTTAACGTTCTTATTATATATTTCTTTTCCCCCCCCTTTTTTTCTTTTCATTTTATTTGACATTCTGCTCCTTCTTCCTTCCACCAGTTTCAGATGTTCAGTATAAGACAGACATAGAGTTAAGACCTTTTGATCTTGCTGCGTCTAGACATCCGCCAACGATACAGCAGCAGGGCTTGAATGAATGAATGAATGAACGAACAATCGAATAAAAGCAAAAGAAATGCTGCTCAGCCCTACAGTGCAGGTTTATACTACTTTTACATAAAGACGTGCTCAGACGCTTGTACCTATAGATGAGAGATTCCTAAAACAGCAGTCACAACCACACGTGGTGTTTCTTGATGTGCTTTTGGTGGCATGGGAGAAACTCATGATCTCTCTTTTGTTTCAATAATTGTAAATAATTAATATTAACAATACAGAAAATAGCATCACCGGGAGTCAGGTTAAGACAAGCCATGGTTGAATCAATACACGATATTTTAGTCCATCGTTATCCAGATCCACTGAATGAGCCCAGCTCCAAAATACACATGGACCTCGTCAATGTACCTCAGATAATCAAGTCAGCATCGTGTCTCATGTCTCAGGTCGCGTACTTGTGTATTGTTCTAGACTGTATTATTAAGTTCTAAAGCTGGATGTGTTTTACTGTTATGGTTAGTAAAGTAAATAAATAAATAAAAAAAGGTTTAATAGCTGAAAAAGATTTACAGTGGCGTTTAAGTCAAACTGGGATTTTTGATTGTGCAGAGTAACAAAACTCACTTTATTTCTCTATATAATCCCCTGCTACGCTAATGCACTTATCCCAGTGTTTCATTAGTGCCAAGGTAGAAAGTTCTCATTATGCCGGAGCCATGATCAGACTGCATCCTTCACTTCTGAAACCCTGGCCTCTCAGGAATTCCTTTAACGGCCCAAATATGTGGAAATTGCTTGGAGTGAGATCAGGACTGTACGAGGGATGTGACAGTAACTCCCAACTGACAGATGTGTCTCTTGCACAAGTTGGCGACAAGCTATCCGACAAGCTATGTATTGATTTTTTTTTTTAGCGATCAGACGTTCAATTCGCTGAATATTGATATGAAAGACTGCAGTGGGACTCCGAGCAACCTCGGCTGGGATCGTCATTCATGGATGTACAGCTTTCTTTAAAACGTTTGCAACATTCAAATATTTTACTGCGACTAAGAGGCTCATCACCATACTGTGCTTTAAGTCTTCTGTAAATTTCAGTCAGTTTTTCTGCCTTCACTCACCAGAAATTTCATCACAAGTTCCGGCTTGACTTGATATATTGGAAACCTGATTATTTAATTAAAAAAAAAAATTATTAAATTACACACTTGAATAAAATTACAGTAATCCTATATTATACATATGAAATTAGAAAAACGTAATGGGAAGTTTTAATCATTCTGGACAACGCTACAAGATTTATGGAAAGCTGTTGTGTGAAACTGTGTGAGGCTCTACAAGTAATAACAAGTTTCACATATTTTTTTTGCTCCCTGATCATCCATCAGTCATGACTATGGCCTTACAGACTGCAAGATTTGTCTTGAACTGGAAACGCCGCACAGAGTCCCATAGATCTTCTTACTGAGTGTCTCAGGAGCGAACCTGACTCCAGAATAAAAACCTACACAACGTCAGTGCGGACGTGCAGACGGGATGGTGTTTTCATATAAGACATACAGCATGTTGAGTCGTAAATATTAAACATGCTTATTGTTTATGATTTTATATAACGGTAGCTACACCTAAGGGGATCCTGTGGCTTTCACACACACACCACATGATCATTTTAGACAGGTCAGACTAAAACTTTTACAAATGACCTTGAATTATCTTCATGTGTCCCAGGATTAAGATGAGTGAAGATATTAAGACCCGTAAGACTCTTCTGAATGTTTACTGAGTCTTAGGGTTTTAACCACATATAGATGTCATTGTTACTTGCTATCAGAGCGGTTATAGTATCTGGTGAGCTGGAAGGAAATATAAATTTTGTATCATATGTACTATACACATCAGCTCTTTACATGTCACATCAATCCATGATTTCCAGATGGTCAATTTAGCAAAAGCCCTATTCAGACTGAATTTTTTTTTACAGGGATGTGTGGCAGAGAGGTAGTTATACTTAGAGTACATCATATGTCAGTCTTTTTTTTATTTTTTTATCAACTATAAAAATGCCTATAGAAGTCACTCCAGGTGTGATACAGTATATCCAAGACAAAGTTATACATGTGAAGAATCTATTCCCAGCAGGAATTCTGTGATGCTGACATTCATTTGTTATGGACATTAGGACAAACTTCTTAAATGTTAGAATGACTTTAACGAAATGCTGTCGGAACGAATATCTCTACTACAGTACTGTTCAGTGAGTTACCGATCGGAAGGTCAGCGGTTCAAGTCCCAGCTCCGCCAGGTTCCCGGGGTTGGGCCCTTGAGCATGGTCCTTAACCCTGTATGCTCCAGGGGTGTCGTATAAAGTCGCCGTATAACTGACAAGAAGTTGAGATATGTGAAGAATAAAGAATTTCACTGTGCAGTAACGTATATGTGACAAATAAAGGCTGAAGTCAGAACTTAAATGACTTCAAAACAATATTAATATTAGGGATGGGAATCACCAGGGACGACATGATACGATATTATCACGATCCTTAGGTGCCAATTTGATTTGTATTGTGATTCTGTAAGTATCACAATTTTATAAATATTACTATTTGAGATATATGGCTACCGTATATAAACCGCTTGTAATGTTAAAGAGGAACAGCAACATTTTAAAATACAAATGCAAATTAAGCATCAATAAAAAAAAAAAATCTGTTTTGGAATCACATGAATCGCCACACAAAAGAATCACGATATGTAACTGAATCATTTATTTAATTTTCCCCATTGTTTTCTAGTTAATACTAACCTGATGGCCTGGGCAGGACTTAGTTGGACTTGGTGTTCACAGTAGAGTCATTTGGAAAATAAGATGCCCCTCGAGGCAATATTACGATACTGTCAAAGATGCGCTAAATGAGATACACACTCTGTGTGTGGGAAGCTGTTTTTGTCCATTCCAACCTCAGATCAGAATCCTAAACCCTGTTAGAAACTTAAAAATTGGAAGTTATAACATCTGTGCGAACATAAACGCTCCTACAGTAGGTTCAAATTTCATTGTTCTGAGTTTGTATTTGCAACAATGTGTTCGAATCTCCAAGTCATTTTATTAAAGTTGTTCTAACGACATCATCGCAGCGTTGTTACAACCAAATTACAACGGTAATCCAATGTTAGGGTTCCTGGTAGGTTATATTTTTTTATGAACAATTTATAAACAATTTTGTTTGTTTGAAACATTCTTACTCTCCCCACTATATAGCCAAAAGTTTCTGGACGCCTAACCATCACACGTGTGCTTTTTTTGGTGTCCTGTTCCAGATTTAGTTCCCCCTTTTGTAGTCACAACAACCTCCTGAACACCATCCTGGAAAGGCTTTAGCGCGTGCATGAGGTCAGGCGTTGATGACAAGTGAGAAAGCCTGGGACACAGTTGCTGTCTCAGTTTGTCCTAAATGTGGGGTTGAGGTCAGGACACTGTACAGGATACTCGGGTTCCTCCACTCCAACCTGGGCAAAGCGTGCCGTCGTGAGGTCACCATTTGTGATGTAGGTGTTTGTCCACAGCTGTTGAGTGTACTTCTGAAATAAGACAGCATTCCCTAATCTTTAGTTACATTCCAAGGTTAAAACATTATCGTGAAAATATCTCTCCAATAGATCTTAAAGCTCCAGGCACCGTCCTTCACCTCGTCCTTCAAGCTGCGACCTGATTGGTCGGGAGATGAAAAGAGCTTGAGGTCACTGGGTTCTGCGTTACAGGAGAGACATGGACATATTTGGAGGACACTGCGCTCTTTCTGAACGAGCCCTAAAATAGAATAAAGACAAAATAACCCACACATTTTGGAATTACTTTCAAACCACACACACACACACACACACTCACACACACATCTGTGTTTCTTTATAATTCATCCAGTTTGAACCAGTCGCATCAAGGGTTTAGAAATGTCAATAATTAGGTTCACGTTTATTATAAAACTCCTAACATATATTTCATCTTGTGATTGTTTGTCAGTCGTGTTATATCCATGTTCTGCGTCATGATACGTAAATAAGGTGATGCACAAAAACTCACTCCGGCTTGAGAGTAAACTGATAATGAAGCCATAAAAAATCCACCCAGGACAAACAGATGGAAGTAAACAGGTGAATGAGTTGCTGGCAATGTCAGCGCAGAGCTACATGACATCTGTCAGCTTCCTGTCAGCTGGAATTTATTACCATTTGTGGCGTGTTGCTAATGAGGAAACATGAGATAACATATTGTATAATCAAGTAACAGGGATTGACAGGTTTCTCACACGGTGCTTAGCTCAGCTTTTATCTTAAATCAGATTAAACATTTAAATTAAATTTTCACTTTTTTTTTCTTTAATTTAATTTAAATTAAATTTTTATTTCTCATGTACACAGTCATACACAGTATGATATATGAAGTGAAATGCTTGTACCATGTGACATGACCTAAAAATAAAAAAAAGAAAATAGAACGTTCTAATAAAGAATATGAAACAATAATATTATAAAAAATATATATATATATATATATATATATATATATATATATATAAAATATATATATAAAATATTCAATATAAAGAATACAAAATATGAAGTAAGAATATAATAATAAAAATGATGCTACTATGTACAAAATGTACACTATGTACAAAAAATTTAATAGAATTGAAATGGAAATGCAAGGTTTTGGTGAAAAAAAGGTAATACATACTGTAATATCCAGAATCTTAAATAAAGCCATAAAAAAGCTGATGGTTTAAGCGTCAGAGACGTTATATCTTTGTGTTGACTTTATAATGTAGTAGCTGACAATTAGAGCGAGGTGTTAATTGAATAATCGAAACCGACAGTGAAAACCTCAATAATCAAATATTTTATTCTGTTAATATATATTTTTCAATTTCTTAAAGACCTATTTTATTTTTAATTCTGTTAGTACTTTCCCCGCTGTGTTTTCATGTTCTGTCCCCTTATAACCCTAGCACGGTGGGGGGGGGTCTATAAGTAGCTCATAGGGTTAAGGCACTGGGCTACTGATCAGAAGATTGGCAGTTCAAGCCCCATTTCCATCAGGTTCCTCTTGTTGGGTCCTTAACCCTATCTGCTCCATTGGTGGGCCCTTGACCCTATCTACTCCTTTTTTTGTCTCTTAACCCTGTCTGGAACCCTCCCCTGGAATATTCTAGAAAGAATTTCACTATCCAGTAATGTATATGTGACACCGGAAGTCTTAACTTAATGCTACCAGATGTGTAGTCACATGACTTCACCCCGTCCCATCTGCGACATGGAGCAGGCAACACAGAGAAGAGTAAAAATATCCCATCCTTAATAGTTGACTGTATTTACTCTACAAACCATGTCACTGAATTATTAGGGCAAAAAACACACAAAAAGAAATAGTTCATTAATCATAATCGAGGGAAAATGTTGAATTCATCGTGATATTGATTTAAGGTCACGTCACCCGGCACTACTGACGATAGTGCAAATATCACTTACGGTATATATGACCTCATTATTCAGTGTCAGACAGAAGAGAATGGCTCGCTTTTCGAGTCAAGGTCGTTTTATTTCACACAGCTTTCGACTCAGCCAATCAGATATTAGAAAGCGATGCGAAAAACATATCAGACTGAAGATTAATCTCAGTAGTGGTGCCCGAGTATCTCAGAAACCACTGTGTCCTTGAAGATTTCACACAAAACCCTTGAGTTTACATGGAGTTTAAAAGGAAAGGAATAATTAATCTTTACGACTTAGTTTGTTTAGTCTGATTCATGACATTTGTAGAAAAGCCCTGCTCCAACTTCAACTCATCTGTCATGCCAGCACTCCACCAGGTTATTACCCACATCATCACTGCAGACTTTGTTCACCTTGTCAGCACAACTGAATAAGACCTAGAGCTCGCCCTTGGGATCAGGTGACACGTATTAATTAAAACCCTCCCTGATGATGCAGAGGATGATGACATGGGTGAAGGACACCCACAGGTTTCCACACGCAGAAGGAGCACAAGTGTGATGGAAAACATAGAAAAATGACACCAGGGAAAAGGATACACATAAGGAAAGGCTGAGGCACGATCGATTCATACAGAGCTTGGGTACGATTGCTCCCCTCTCTCAGGCTGGCCAGCTTTCACATTAGTAATATTGTTCCAGACAAGAGTACACTTGCGTATTCACACTCCCTGATAGTGTCAGTATACGTCTTGGCGGTGTTTGAAGAGTACAAGGAAGTTTCAGAAACCTGAAATTTCAGAAAACAACGTGAAGAGCGATCTTCTCACACGCCACCCTACTTTATCAGCTATAGCTGTGATGTTGAAAGTTTGAGATTGGAACATGTGGTGCGCTGAAGGGGACAGACACTAATAGGTAATGACACAGCTTTCTAAACAGCGGTCCTCTTCCATCTTTAGGTACGCTTGGCTTTCATAATTGTTACCCGAGTATGCAATACCATGCTCGAGTCCACTTGAAATGCAAACATATCAAACTTCAGGGTCAAGTGTTCTCCGGTCCGGGCCTGAGTCCGCATAGTATAGTGTGAAAGCAACCCTGAGGTGTAGTGAAGGGATGAATTCATGATTCTCGGATGCTATGAGTGGAAATGCATCAGTTAAAAGCGTAAAAGCTTGTGTAGCTTTATCTCTGTCTCATCAAAGAAAACATCACCATATAAAGCACTTACTGTATGCAGAGCATCTGCTAGGAAGAATACCGTATTAGAATAAGAGCATTAATATAAACCTGTGATTTGCCTTGCAGACAGGACGACCCCTCTTGACCAATCAGATTTGAGAACTCAGCAATGCTGTGGTGTAAACATTCTTCAGAATCTTCCATGGAAATATCAGATGTTATAACTGGCATGAAAAACATCTGCAAGTTTAATCGGAATCTAAAACATAACACACTTGGATTCGACCACATTCGAATTGACGCTTTGCTTAATCTAATGCTTAATCTAATTCTCCACACGTTTAGCATCCGGCGCTGCTCCGTTTCTTAGCAGCCTCTTTTCATACCTTGCACTCGTTTTGTTTCTCACAGTCCCTAGTGTTTGGTCGCCTTTAAACTTGTTGCTTAGTGACAGCATTACATCATGAATCATTAAACGTTTTAACCGAGAAGAAGGGCTTAGAACAAAACACTTAGGAGGTGTAGAGGGTGTCATGGCCTGGTAATTTCTGTTCCTCCACTCTGTCTCAGTTCCACATTGGATATTTAGACGGTGTCTCTCTAAGCCTTAAAGAGAGGGAGTGTGAGGATTCAGCACACACTCAGTTTTTACCAAACATGGCAGTGAGAAAGAGCGAGGAAGGCTCTCACTCACACACACACACACACACACACACACACACACACACACAGTACAATCCAAAAGCTTCAGCACAGCATGAAAAACCATATTCATTTTATTCGTTGTGACAACTTGATGCAAACTTTTATATATTTTAAAAATATATATATTTTATGACTTTATTATTAAGTCAGTACAAAACACATTTCTGATTTCCAAACATCAGTATTTCACCACAGAAGTAAAAATGACAGAAAAATGATTGTTTTACCGAAAAGAAAGCAGCGTATTATATAAGTGACCACTTTTTAAACAATAAAACAGAAAGGAAGCTGCTGGGTTTTGCACACCAAAAAGAAGCAGGTGCAACAGTGAAAGTCCTCAGAAGACCTGGAGGTGGTTGTGCAGGACGCTCGGTACAACTTAGTAGCTAATTTCCTTATAAAACTGTACAAATTGTGTCTGAGACTAAAAGATCCTCAAAGTGTTGTCACACCAAATACTGACTTTATTTCATTTATTACTGTTTACTGGGATAATTTTTTTTTCTTTTGATCTCCGCTCTATAACGTTTATAACGCATCTTTTGGCTTCATTAAGTTGTGCGATTAATGGAATAATTGCAAGGCATATTCACACATACACACGCTCATTCACACACTATGGGAAATTTGGGAGCACCAATTAATCTAATCTGCATGACTGTGGGAGGAAACTGGAGTCATTTAAACTCCATGCACACGCGAATCAAGGCGGAAATCGAACCCGGATCACTAAACCATTGTGCCTTTTTTTTATTCATTCTTTTTTTCACACTTGAGAGAAAAGACAAAAAAAATCTTACAGAAATTTTTGTTTTTTATTTCTTAAATGTAAGAGCTTGTGTGTTTTAGCATTTGTTTCTAAAATAGTAAAATTAATGTACACTTTCTGTTCCTCATTTAAACGCTCATTGCTCATAGCTGGACTTCTCCTCATAGCTGTTGAGCTTCGAGATGCCTCCTGTCCAATTGGATCTTTCTGAAATACCCAAGGTTGCTTTAGGTGCTTTCACACTAAAACCAAGTCCACATGACCCTAAAGTCTAGTTTAAATAGTGTAAAATTGTACACATGGTTGGTCTGTACATGGACACGGTTGGAATCGGGTGTGAAAGCTAACTGTGCCACAATACAGAAGCGTTCTTGACATTGTCCACAAAATACCAATGAATAATAGAGATAGTGTCAAGATAATCAGTAAAATTTGGTTGTCCTTTGTGTTTATTTGCAGATCACAGTACCCACTAGGTGCATATCGCCACCTACTGTGCCGGAGAACATAGATACATACTGTATGAAGGGTACAGGGGTTAATGTAGTGGCGGACGGGAGGGGGGACCAATCATACTTGGGCATGGTACGAAGCAATGGTACCTAGTGTGAAGACAACCTTAGTGACTGGGGGGTGTTAAAGATATGTCGCTCATGTGTTTCATATGCACTGCTAACCTTTGGTGTGTATTTGTCTGTGTGTGTTGCAGGCATGAATGCAGCTGTAAGGGCTGTGGTGCGAATGGGAATCTACGTCGGAGCCAAAGTCTATTTTATTCATGAGGTAAGTTATGTTTAACCGTTTGATTAAACTTCATAATGCATTAACAGTCAATCTTTTGTTTAATTATTTGTGGGTAAACCTACAAACGTTACGTGGGCTAAAATGGAGAGATTCTTTAAAAAAATACCACAGCTTTTGCAGAAAATGGAAACCGCACACATACTCTTGTTTTGCAATAGTATCAATGATAAAATTTGACGATTGAAACGCTAGATCTGTCCTCTGTCCTTTGACACACTTGCCGATCAGGAGAGGAACAAACGCACACATGGACAATGGAGTGTCAGAATGTTATCTAGGTTATGCACACAAGCCTGAAGCCAAATGCCCTGAATACACACAAAGTATGGACGTATCATGTACATCGGCTTCTCTGTTAAAGAGCATAATCTGTTCGCATGTTCTGTAGATGTCTTGGAAATCAAGCATGTATTGTCATATGAGGAGAAACACAAAGGAAGGGAAAGTCAATATAGTTAAATATCTATTATCAGTAAACACTAAGAATATTTTAGTAGAATTGTGAAACTTTAGGACATGTTAGAAATGGACTGTAGCTGCTTGAGTAAACATTTGTGCTATTGAATTGATTTGAATCTAAAATCAGGATGTGAAAAAAATAATTTAATTGATGGTCTAGTTCTGACTTACAGCTCTGAGTTTTGTTTCTCAAAATCATAAAGAAAGAAATATTTGAGGTGATCTGAGGATACCAGCATGTGGTGGTGATTGTGCAACTTAACACTAACAGTTGAGGTTTATCGCGTGGCAAAATATGTTTGTGGCCTGGTGGCGTAGTGGTTAGCACCGTCGCCTCATATCTCCAGGGTCTGGGTTCATGGAGTCCAACAGTCCAAAGACATGCAGATTAGGCTAATTGGTGTTCTTAAACGTTGACCCGGAGGTCCTACCATGGTCGTAAAATGGAAATAACTACAACGGTGATCACTGGCCTCCATAATCCCTAGATGGATGGATGGAAAATATGTGTCACACTTTTTGTCATTATAATAAATACCGTAACGCATCCTTTAGAACCCTTAAATATTATGTGGAGTTTTTAACACACCCCTATTAATACTATCACTGTTTTCTTTTCAGTCTAACAGGAGTCCTTGCAAAAGTGTACAAATATTGTACGAGGATAAAACTCCCTTTTGTACATGTAACTTTTTTTTGAATATACGTTTCCATAATACTGATTGTGTGCAGATAATTTTTTTCACAACGTTACTGGTGCCATTACTTTCGCTCCTTATAAGTAAGCCCTACTCTGCAGCATTGTCCTGCTAAAACTGTGGCATTTCGTCCTGACAGTCAGTGCTGACACAGGGAAGTGAGTGTGTGTGTGTGTGTGTGTGTGTGTGTGTGCTATAAAGTGACAAAAAGGGTCAATTACGCGCATACGGTATTAATGCTCTTCACTTCACACACACACACACACACACACATTTCTTTATTAAATGTCTGTTGTTCATAAAGGTCTTAATGACATTTAAATTTAATTTAATTCAAATAAAATCAAATTGGTGATTAAATGATAGTAAAGAGGACATAAAAGGATACAGGACATGAAAGATTCATTGTGTGTGTGTGTGTGTGTGTGTGTATGTGTGTCTTACAGGGATATCAGGGTATGGTGGATGGAGGTGATAACATAGAAGAGGCCACATGGGAGTGTGTGTCCAGCATGCTGCAAGTGGTGAGTGTTCTGAAAAGATCCAGACACGCACACACACACTTCCAAGCAGCACATTTCCAGGAACCATATTTATTCTCTACATACAGTACACCTCTTAGACACAAAATGTCCTAGTCTCCTTCAGGGTTCTTTGATTGTGTTACTGGGGTTCTGTGGAGAACCCTTGGCTAGGCATAGAAATGTGTAAAGGACAACAGTATGTCTCACACACAAATGTATCTTTTGTCTTCCTCTCTCTGTAAAATTATCATTAATAATCTGGACCAAACGACAGAGCTGTAGAAATGCCATGTGATCTGTGGATTTCATACCGAATCTTCTTCCTCTTCTTCTTCTTCTCTTTGCCTCTGTGCTAATATTGTGTAGCCCTTGTTGTGCCTTTGATGCTTATTTATTTATAAATGTCACTTCAATTGCATAATATTTCCTTGCACAATCATCAGGGTGGCACCGTAATCGGAAGCGCGCGGTGTAAAGAGTTTAGGACACGTGAAGGGCGTCTGAAGGCCGCCCATAACCTGGTGCAGCGTGGCATCACTAACCTGTGTGTCATCGGCGGGGACGGCAGTCTGACAGGCGCCAACCTCTTCAGGGAGGAGTGGAGTGACTTGCTGGCTGAGCTTGTCCAGCAGGGTACGCAGTGTATTTTATTTGTGTATCTGTGTGCGTGCGTGTGTGTGTGTGTGCATGCATATTTAACCATTTGTGAGGACCCAAAATGACCAAATGTCCTTCCTTTCAATGTCAAATGTCCTCATAATGGCAGATGAGTGTGATATGTCCTCACAACATCAGGGCATTGACCGATGTTTTTACAATGATTGGTCAGCATCAAATGTCCTCAGAATGCTAGGTTCAATTCAATTCAATTTTATTTGTATAGCGCTTTTAACAAGTGACATTGTCACAAAGCAGCTTTACTCAATCAAAGGAATTATTTAAGTTTGTATGAAATGTGAACACGTATGATTGACCCTGATGAGCAAGCCGAGGATGACGGCGACAGTGGCACGGAAAAACTCCCTGAGATGGTAATAGGAAGAAACCTTGAGAGAAACCAGACTCAACAGGGAACCTATCCTCATTTGGGTGATAACGGATAGCAAGGATTGATCTGCATCACACTGTGTGAGACTGGACGTTCCGTATAATAGGAGATGTGTTTAAGTTAATATGGAGTCCAGTTCGTTCCTGGAGGCTCAGGTAGACTGTAGGAAACTCCAGTTCTGAACTATCGAGTGACTGAAGTCACAAGTCCTCAGAGAACAGCTGTCTGCATCAGCCGAAGACAAGACCGTCTTCATGGAAAAGTGGAACTGTCCCCAGTCACCACACGCATCCAAGGCAGACCACACGGGGCATCCATGCAACAAGATCTCCAACCAGAAGCAGGACACCAGGACGAATCAGACAGCTCGAGGGGGCAGAGGCGGTCTGGATCACTGGATCAGAGTGCAAGCAGGGTCTCTGGTAGAACTAATTATGACAGCATAACTAAAAGGTAGAGCCGGAAGCAAACGCAGACATGAGGGCTCCCTGAGATGACAGTGTAGGTCACTGTTGAATGTCCTTACAAGGACAGATAAGTGACAAATGTCCTAATAATAATGGATCAGTGTCAAATCTTAGTGTTAAATGTTTTCACAAAGAAATGTCAGTGTCTGATTTCCTTCCAATGATGGATCAGAGTTAATGTCAAATGTCCTCACAATGATTGATTGGTGTTAGTGTCAAATGTCCTCATGGTGATTGATTGGCGTTAGTGTCAAATGTCCTCATGGTGATTGATTGGCGATAGTGTCAAATGTCCTCACAGTTATGGATCAGGGTTAGTGTCAAATGTCCTTAATGATGGATCAGACTTAGTGTCAAATGTACTCACAATGATTGGCGTTAGTGTCAAATGTCCTCACGGTGATTGATCAGCGTTAGTGTCAAAATGTCCTCACAGTGTTGGATCAGCATTAGTGTCAAATGTCCTCACAATGTTGGATCAGCGTTAGTGTCAAAATGTCCTCACAATGTTGGATCAGCGTTAGTGTCAAAATGTCCTCACAATGTTGGATCAGCGTTAGTGTCAGAATGTCCTCACAATGTTGGATCAGCGTTAGTGTCAGAATGTCCTCACAATGTTGGATCAGCGTTAGTGTCAAAATGTCTTCACAATGTTGGATCAGCATTAGTGTCAAATTTCAATGTTGAATATTTTCACAGCGGCAGGTCACTGTCAGATGACCTTGTACTGACAGATTAGTGTTAAATTTCTTCACAACCACAAGTTGTAATGAAGGTCAAATGTCCTTGCAATGATGGGTCTGACAAAGACACATCATTCATGAAGTGTCTGTATCAAATGTCCTCAGGTGAGTATCAATGTTCTCAGAAAGATAGATTGTATCAAATGTCCTCACATTTACACAGTCCTCACAAAAATGAAAAGGTGTGTGTGTGTGTGTGTGTGTGTTATTCTTGGAGACTGGAGGATAATGCTGAATGTCTGTGAGAGGTGATTGGATTACAGTACAGTAACTGCAGTAACCTTATAGTGAATAGATCTACAACAGTAATACTGTAGATATAAAAATAGAATGATTATGTAATAGAATGTGATAGAATTAAAGGAGTGTGTGTAACGTATGAACAGCACAGAATAGGTTCCAAATAGGTTTGTAATAGAAGTCTAAGGGCAGAAGGGTTGAAGAGGAAATGTGCATTAAATAGTTTAATTTACATACGGTAGTGTAAATGACTAACTTTATTATGCAGATTCAAACCTACATAAAGGTCTTAATGACATTCGCCTACAACTGATTCGGGTTAATACAGTATTAACAGTCTTAGACTAACATGACTAACATGAGAAACATGTCCTATGAATTATAATTCTGAGCTCGCATCTCTTTGCAAAGTTTACAGTATGTGGCAGCCACATTTAACTCTGTGTGGAAGCCGTCATATATCTAAAGGATTACAGCTATTTGTTAAACACATATTTTTTAAAGAAAGAAAACAGCTCGATTATATTCTAAAATTTTCCCGATCAGGTCTAATTGATGAAGAGGCTGTACATAAAAATTCAGCCCTGCACATCGTGGGAATGGTGGGATCCATCGACAACGACTTCTGTGGCACGGACATGACGATCGGCACAGACTCGGCTCTCCACAGAATCATCGAAGTGGTGGACGCCATCATGACTACTGCTCAGAGGTTAGAGCTGAGACATGACAGCCTCGAACACAGTAACGCTGTATACGGAGAAATAAATAATGAGTCTTCATCATAGGAACTGGCAGGATCAGGATTAATGGTGAACCTTGAGTTCCTCATGGATTTAGTTCTTTTGATAGTATTCTTGTGTTAGTTCACGTTCAAGTTATTTAAGTTCAATCTAAAGCATATCATTGGTATTTTTTAAAAACTAATTAATCAGGACAGTATTACTCCATATGCAACTGTTTTACTGTGTTCATTACTTTTTAGTTTTCTTCTTCTTACTATGATTATTATTTTATCATCATCCTTATAATTATTATGGGCATTTTGAATAATAAAAAATGACAAGAAAAAAATTTATTATTATGGATGAATAAATATATAATTAAACAATGGGGAAAACATATGACAATAATATATTTATAATAATAGTAATAATAATAATAATAAGACGAAGAAGGCGAAGAATAAATTAAAGAAAACAAAACTAATTAACATATTAAAAAAGCTACATATAGAGTTAAATGCCCTGTTTATTATTATTATTATTATTATTATTATTATTATTTTCTCTTGTCACTTATTAAAATATGTTAATTGAAAGTGAGTAAATAAATTAATTAATAAAGATGGGGAAAACTAAAAATAATTATAACAATCATTTTTCTTGTCATTTATAAAAGTGAAAATAAATAAATAAAATGATGATTAAACAATAATAATGATTTTTACTTTATTCTATTAATATATTTTAATGATCATTTTTTATCACTTATTAAAACAGAAATAAATAAAACTGAAATAAATAAAAGTAATAAAGTAAATTTCACAACACTGTTTATTAACGTTTTTCTTTTAATTAAAAACCATTTGCTTCACACTCTTTTTTAACTATTACTGTGTGTGATTTCAGCCATCAGAGGACGTTTGTGCTGGAAGTGATGGGACGACACTGTGGGTAAGAAGAACCCGCTGTCTCTTATCAAGTCTAAACAGACCCTTTTTGTTATCAGACCACAGCTGGCTAATATCACCTCTTCATGCAGATGTTCAGATTCCCCAGATCTGATTTAACACTCAAACCCTTACTTGGGGTTCGTCTTCGAATTCTGTTCTGTACTGTGTATGAGATTCTGTCCGACTGTTTCTGCACAGTTACCTGGCGCTGGTGAGCGCTCTGGCCTGCGGCGCGGACTGGGTCCTGATTCCCGAGATGCCTCCGGAAGACGGCTGGGAGGAGATGATGTGTGAGAAACTCTCTGCGGTAAACCAAACTTGAGATCTTCCTTACGTCTAGATCTGACCAGCTACAGTTTCATTGTCTTGTTTTTTTTTATACTTTTCATTTAATAAATCTTGTATTGTAAAGTAAGTGAAAAATGTCTGAGTAGACCTAGAGAAGATATTCTGATACGTAGCGATAGGATACGTTAGGTAAGATACTAGAGCTGCACAATTTTAATAGTGATCACAACATTAGTTAAATATAACCAACTTGGAGATAAAGTTTTTTTTACTAGCTTATATTACATATTAGTTTTGATCTGGTCTGATAGATAGACAGACCTAATCAAGCAGTTTGAGTAAGTCAGGGTTGATATTGTATATTCTGTTCATTTATAGGTGCAATTTGTTATAGGTGCAAAAAAATAAGTAGTAAATGTGTAAATATGCATTTTTGATATGAATTATGAGGGTGAGTCAAAAACTATCCGCACTGGCTGTAGAATTTATTTTCAATCATTTCAGAAAAGACAAATGCTTCATTTTTCGACACATAATCTCCTTGTTTTTTTTAAATACACTTTGTCCATCTGTCGACAAGCGTTCATATTCCATCATTAAAAAATCTTTTAGGCTGAGCTGCACTGCTGTCTTCAGTTCTTCATCAGAAGTGAATCTTCATCCTGGTAGGGCTGCTTTCAGGGGACCGAACAGGTGTAAGTCTAATGGAGTGAGATCAGGACTATAGGAAGGATGCGTAAAAAGCAGAAGTGTGGATGTGCATACGATGATCACGATGCCCTCGGATCTTCAATTCAATTCAATTTTATTTGTTTAATTGTTTATTAATTTATTTATTTACTCCCTTATATTTAAGAGATTTGTTTATTTAACTTTTAATGAATGACAAGAAAAAATAAATACATAAATAAATAAAAATAAACAGGGCTGTTAACTCCATAATAAAGCTGTTTTAATGTGTTAAAACGTGTGTAGTTTTTAGTTATCTTTCTTTCTTCTATAAATAAAATTTTATTGGATTTTAACTCTTAAAATTTGAATTCTCAGACTCGTAGTGATGAATCCGTGTCTCGTCACCAGTACCGATTCTCTTTAAGAAACTTTCACTTTCCTTAGAGCATCTTTTACACCCTCAGACCACAAAGAAACCGAATCACTGCACGCTGCTCCTCTTTTCGTGCAAATCACAAATTCATTTTTGCTCGCGCATCACAGTTACAAATGAACTGATGTAAGACGTTCACACCTGCACGGCGGTGACTGGGGAGACTTGAACAGAAAGCGCTGATAAGACAGAAGTTTTAATATAACCGGAGTGCAGATCATTTTTGACTCACCCTCGTATAATGATTCGTGAATATAATAGTAGACAACAGCATTTAGCCAGTGTTCTGTATTGTTATTTGCAATTGCAGTTCATGTTACAGGCTGCAGAGTGTTCGAGTAGTACAAACTGCACTACAAATTAGGATTCACTCCTAATTCTGATTAATTGTTGAGCAAATGAATTGTGATCCCTTTCCTATGTCTCACCATGCACCTCTATTTCAGGGTAATGTATCTGAAAATGACCTCCACTGACACTTGTCTGTTTTTCGGATGTTTTGTACCCGTGTTATGATGAAATTTGTCCATGACCCCAGACTCGGTCCAGAGGTTCTAGGCTGAACATTATCATAGTGGCAGAGGGAGCCACTGACAGACATGGGAAAGCAATTACGTCTAATGTGGTGAAGGATGTGAGTACTGGATCATGCAGCCAGGGGAGACCAAATGCATGGAGACCTGAATGAAAGCAGCTTCAGCGACTAAAATCCCTTCAAACATTTGGTCCTTGCGCAAAAAAAAAAAAAAAAAAAAATGGCTGAACTGTTTCCACCACACGGTCTCCGGCTTCGGGACTTCCCCGGCGCTTTGTTTTCTTCGTTTCCTGTAATGTGTCTCTCGTCACCTCATAGAATCGGGCGGGAAGAAAAAGGCTGAATATCATAATAATAGCCGAGGGTGCCATTGATCGTAGCAACAAGCCTATAACCACAGATCGTGTGAAAGATGTAAGTACATCAGGCTTGTTGGCAGCACGACTCCTGCATTGACCTGGCGTCTCTGACCTCTCTGTGTGGCTTCACTGTGTGGCTTTGTGACCTCTTTGGGGAGCTGTGTGGTGAGATAGATGTAGTAGGCTAAAGGGGAGCCTTTCCCACATTCCTGATATTTCATCCTGAACCTGAACGATATCCAGACTATAGAACATCCCAATTCCAAAATAGTTTAAGCTTGTCAGAGAAATTTTTAAATGTAGTTGTCTATTAAAATGTTTAAAAATATGTAAAATTTCTATAATCTGCTAATATTTAGCAGCAATTCTCAAAAACGCCCGGTGAGCCGCGTCGGTCATGTGGCACCATGGAGAGATACCAGTACAGCGCCAGCTAATTCAAACGGACATGTAGTGCACTACCTAGGGAATGTAGTGTGCTAAATTAGGGACAATGACAGGATTTTTAGGGATTGGTTCTAGAATGTGTGCTAAGTGCTTCTTTTTTGCTAACCGTACTGAGATAGAGGACCTAAAATGTTGCTTCATCTGGATTTAAAGTCTTAATACGAAGGATGTTCTCAAGAAGGTTTCCAAAAACAAAAGGGTATCCAGATTAACAGCTATTGTAGGTTAGGAATTAGGGTTAAAAATGTGGATTAGAGTTAGAATATGTGTTTGGGTTAGAAATAGGAGTTAGGGATTAGGGTTAGGGTTAGAATATGGGTTTGGGTTAGACATAGGAGTTAGGGATTAGGGTTAGGGTTAGAATATGGGTTAGGGGTTAGGGTTAGAATATGGGTTTGGGTTAGACTTAAGCAAAGCTTGTTCAAGTTAGATGTTCTGCTAAATTTCTGATTAGTGGGCTTCCTAAGGATAAGGTGATCACTAGAAAACCTAGAAAGTCATGAGAAATTGTAAAAGTTTAAGAAAAATGTTTTTTATACCCTGCAGGTAAATCAGGAAAGTTCATAGACAGGTTCTGAGGGTTCAGCATGAGTTTGGCACACAGAGTCAGAATACATCATCGCATTGCATGACTAATGCATAGTCGGTCTAGAGGAGGTTAAGTCATGTGATGTTACATACCTATAGAGTGACTAAAAATCATCTATAACTTTAATTTTGGACAATTTTGAAACAGTTCAGGAATGTGGGAAACTCTCCCAACTCTGCTTTTTAGCAAGTCATGTGCTCTCCTCTCATCCCTAATCGTCCCTCACATAATAAGAGTGTAAATATCACATGGTAGAAGGTGCTCATGTAGACTGTATCAGTCAGTCCAGGATATCAGATTTATTATATTCAATAATGTATTTATTTATTTAGTATTTTATTGCTAAACAGAAGGAACAAAAGACACTGTACATCATTTCAGTCAGTTTTAAGGGCTATTGTAGCTGCATCCTTTAACATTTTTTAAGGACGAGCGGCAGGAAAAAAATTATCATTTTGTGTTATACATGAAATGGAAGTAAAAATCAGTGCTTATTGGATTCTTTTCCTTTAAAACCTGTAAGAAATGACACAATAAACATTAGTGCTATCAAATCCAATTAAATGTAAACCACAGTGCTCAAAATTCAACAGTCTGCCTATGATTCACAGCTGTACAGGGAACATAAGGGTGTACAAACATATACACACAGACCAGTGGATACACTATGGGCAATTTAGAAATGAAAAATCAGTTTATATGCCACATGTCTATAGACTGTGGGAGAAGAGCTGGACTATTCACCAAGCACAGGGAGACCATGCAAACTACCACATATACAGACTTGAGACGAGATTCGAACCTCCAACCCTGATGGTGCGAGGCAGAAGTGCTTAACAAAACTATAAGGACAAATGATAAAAAAAAAAATAAAAAAAAACAGTAAAGCAATTTTAGCTACCTACTCATGTTTGTCATACGAAGGATGTTCAAGTCAAACTGGGACTTTTGATGAAATCTTTCATTAATGAAGACATAAAATTGATTGACATTTACAGCACAGTACAGGGATGATACTTTTAGTTGCAGTAAAATATTTGAATGGTGCAAACGTTTTAAAGAAGGCCGTACATCCGTGAATGACGATCTCAGCTGAGGTGGCTCCAAGCCCATTGCAGTTGTTGCTGTTATTCATATTCAGTGAGTGGAGACACCTGATCCTTGGAAATCGACGGATAAATTAACCCTAAAGACGCATCTGTTTGTGGGATCCCTACACACAATCATTCACCAACACCACATGCACATTACAGGAACTCAGCTGGTAGTTACTGCCATGTCCCCAGTGCAATTTCACATGTTTGCGTCATTAAAGGAGTTCCTGGGAGGCCAGCGTTTCAGATGTGAAGCGTGCAGTCCGATCATGGCTCCGGCGTACTGAGAAAACTTTCGACCTTGATGAAATACCGGGATAAGTGCATTAGTGTATCAGCGGATTATATAGAGAAATAAAGGGCCTTTTTATTTTCATAATCAAAAGTCTAGTTTGACTTGGAACACACCTCATATTTCTCAGTTTTATTCAAAGTATATGTTTAAAATGTATTAAACGCACAGTACGTTTCATGTAAACTGATTCCCTGACACAATATAATAATACAATATGTTTATTTGGAGAATGTTTAAAAAAAAAACCATGAAAGGACAAAACAATAATAACAATAATAATAATATTAAACATGCAGTGAGTCAGGTCGATTAAAGATTCCGTTACCTTTTTATTATTGTTTATTTTTTGCGAGAGACTTTTAATCTGCTTCCTAAAAACTTAACTAAGTGAGTGACATTCAAAGTTTGTTGTTTCCTTCATTCTCTTCGAAATATTTTTGATTTCTAACAAAATAATCCATGTAACACGTAAGTACGTGACGAGTTGGATATTTTTTGGCTTCGTAGCTCCAGTGGAAAAAATAAGGAAGCAGCAAGAACACGAGTACAATAAGTTGGTTGTGGGCCGTCGCTCCAGTTAAACAGGTCTTGCAGGAGTTGAGCTTGTGCTTGCTGCACGCGCTTCTTAATTGTAAACATGCTTCGCTTGCGGTTCATTCCGTAATGGCTTGCACATGCATGGCAGCTCTTCAGTGAACGTCTGCTAACGCATGCCACAAAGTGTTTGATTCGCAACATTTTCCTGCCTCGTCCTGATCGATGTGCTCAAATGTTTTCCAATGTGAATCATTAAAACATAATGCATGCTGTTCCCTCGGTTTCAGATTTAATCCCATTTAAAAGATTGATTGCTTTAGAACATTCTGTAATTTTCAGATTTATCGTTTACATCAGGAATCTATTCCTGAAAAATGTCTGAGTCTGTGTATTTATTTATTTATTTATTTATTTATCTATAAATCCTGCTCTACAGCTGGTGGTCCGCTGTCTGGGCTTCGATACACGTGTGACCATCCTGGGTCACGTCCAGAGAGGAGGAACTCCGTCAGCCTTCGACAGAATCCTGGTGTGTGATCGCTCCTCGTACCGCGTTCACTAACACTGCCACCAGCTGCCACCTTTAGTCTAAGCACATTAAGAGATTTGGAGTAGTAAGACTTTACAGACGTGTGTTTTACCTCTTCATCGTGAGGAGGAGAGAATCTGATGTGAGGTGATTCAGTGATATTACTGAAATTGTAATACATTAATGCAGATTATCACTAATAACTTTTATCAGTGATAATTTATAGCGTTATTTACACAGCATAAATTTACATTTTGCAAAATCAAAGACCATGAATATAGGCACATTTATTTTAGTTCGAATATTTTTCTTTATGATTGTATCATCAAATTTTCTTTCATCTTAATAACATTTTCCATAATTATAATTTTTTTTATTCTAGCAAATGATTTGCCAATAACCTAAGATTATTTCAAGATAAGAATTATTTGCTGTGCATATGGGTTTAATAATCATATTTTCATTAAACAGTTATATCATAATAATAAATATTGTATAAATAATCTTTGGTGATGTACAGTATCAGGTAGCTGAAGCTACAGGTATTTAAATACATTGTGTACTGTACTGTATATTTTAGTTTTTTTTTGTTTGTTTGTTTGTTGTTAAACCATTTAAAAAAATGAATAAATAATAATATCATGTAAACTGATTTCCCGAGCGGAAAACATGCAGGATGGTACCACATACGGTGTTCTGATCGGAACAAACATTTCACTGCAAATAAATGTGTCTTATCATGTAAATATTGTGTGGACACAATAATGTCCAATAAGCTTGGACAGACACAGTAGACATAAGTACACAAATTATTAGCAAGCTTGAAATAAGCATGAAAAAAAAAACACTTTTATTTTTGATTGAAGTAACATCAGGATTTTTTTTTCTAACATATATACCTGATTGAAATCATACATGTGGTATAGATGATATCTATCTATCTATCTATCTATCTATCTATCTATCTAGTGTGTGAATAGTTTATAGTGCACCACCTGCTGGTTAATAGAGGAACAGCAACATTTTACTACTTCAAAGAATATAAAGCTATTGCAATGTTTCTGTGCATATGGTGTAAATGTATTTATTTATTTAATTGTTTATTTTATGTGTTTATGTAATTGTGTGTGTGTGTGTGTGTTTTGTTTAGGCCAGTCGTATGGGCGTGGAGGCCGTATTAGCTCTGCTGGAGACCACGGCTAACACACCGGCCTGCGTCGTCTCACTGTGTGGAAACCAGGCTGTGAGGCTGCCTCTCATGGAGTGTGTGCAGATGGTACGCAATGTGTGTGTGTGAGTGTGTATGTGACATTTACCGCTTTGTACGGACCAAAAAAAAAAGATCAAATGTCTACACAGTCACCCGGTGAAGATTTCAGGTGGTTTCAGGTGCTGTGCATTTCTGTGACATATTTAGGGCCGATGGGAGACGACGACACCCGGAGTGTATTCCTTATGTCCGCTCCGCTCCATCATTTCTTTTTCGTCGCGGTCGCTGCAGACGAACCCGCTTCACAAAGATAGCTTGTTGGAAATGGATGCAGTGTTGTTCTCATTGATTTGTGTTGATCTCAGTATATTCTGGTTTTTATTTTAATCTGGAGAATTGAAGATGTCTTAAATAGACTTCCACATAAGCCGCATGTGTTAGACAGAGCATGTGGATCACCTGTGATTGAGGCAGGACTCTATTATCTTGTAAATGCAGCTTTATTTTTGTCAACAGTTAAAAAACAGTCGTTATCAGTGTCTCTGCTGCTGTCTCATCACTGGACAGTTTGTCTCTTGTTTAAAGAAGCTCTCCAGAGACGTTTGTTTTTTTACTATTTTTATCTAGAGTTTGTAGAGCTTGTAACATTAGCTTCGTTTTATCGGGTATCAAAAGCTATACAGAGAAAAGTATGAGAAAGAGGTACAGACAGGAAGCGAGTGGGAGATGATCTGATCGTTTTTCCAAAATAAAACACACCCCAATAAATAACTAAAATGGAAATGAAATTTCACTCTCTGTGCAGCCTGGTACCAAATCATCCAGGGCCCAGTACCGGTCCATGACCACTGCTACAGATTATATGAGTCAAAAATTATTCAGCCAGTTGTGCGGATCATTTTTGACTCACCCTCGTACTTTAATGGCAATGCGTTAGACCACTGATTCTGAATGTGAACGTCTGCTTGAATTTAAAACCTTCTGCTTTGTCTTAACAGACCCAGGAGGTACAGAAGGCCATGGATGAGAAGAAGTTTGAAGAAGCTGTAAAGCTTCGTGGCAGGTATAGTAATAAACAAATAAACAAAAACAGGTACATAATGAACGATCTGTACAAGCTGAAATCCAGAAAAATACATTTTATCATTTTGTTTTGGTTTGTTTTGTTCTTCTCTCTGTCTAGGAGTTTCGAGAACAATCTAAGGACCTACAAGCTCCTGGCTCACCGCAAACCAGAATCTGAACTTCCACATGTGAGCCTTCCTGCGATTCATAGCTCATGAACAAAGGCCTGGGTGTTTATTAGTCACAATGGTCATGTTTCAGTTTTTTTCCGGCAGCAGGGGGGCGTAATCGGATCCACATGTCTTTTTTTTCTCTTCCCTTTTGTTTGTTCTTGTGGATCATATTGTACTGCAGACAGGTTTGAAGAGGAGGATGAGGAGGAGATAAGATCTGGTGTCTGGGAAATGGCAGTGAAGGAGAGTCGGAGATGTTGTTTTAGTCAAAGTCTCTCTCTCGATCTCTCTCTCTCTCTCTGAATTGTTTACTTAATAATAACTCCTCATAAGGTGTTAATAGATCAGCTGATAAAACACTTCCTTCAATGCCGCCCTGTCAGGTTGATTATTATTATTATTATTAGCTCTGTGTTTAAAATAGATTAATGCAACAGTCAACAGTTAGACTCGTGTTTATGATGAGCGTTTGTGTGTTAGCTGTGTTACTGTAGAAGTGATACATTTATTAGATAATAAATATAAATAAATAAATAGAGTGCATTAATATAAACATGTGTGTTATCTTATTGTGGTCAGACCTGCTGAATCAATAGCTAATCAACTCAAAACGTCTAAACAAAAATCAAGAATTTGCTTAAAATTGCTGTGCCTAATGTAAATTTGTTTATTATTATGCATAATTTATTGAATACTTTTCATGCCATGTTTGTTTCATCAGTCAGTATTTTCTATTCCCTGATTTTTGGGCTCAAATGAATGTGCTCATGGTCTAGACCTGCTGTATGGAAAATGCACAGCAAGTAAAATATTTCAGCTTCAGTTGAATAACTTGCACAAGCTTTACTTCAATAATCTGAATGGAAATCCCAGAAATTACCGTAAGCACCTATGAAAGACAAGTGTGAATATAGAGAACGTTCCGAGTGGTAATATTCAACGCAAGTCATTACATCATTAGGTTGCAGACTCTACAACAATCATCCAGAAGTTATGATCATAACGCAGTTCGGTATGTGTTTGAGATTCGTGGGAATTCAATTGGGATATTGAAAATGTAATCAAGTTCTAAGATCCATTCCTAAACCCTACTAGCAAGAGGATTGATGCAGGTTTTTCATAATACTGGAAATAAAATACGTATGATATTAATGGGAGGGAATTAACTAGTGAGACACTGACACCTGGTGAGCTAATTTGCTGTTATATTTGGGAAATATTAATGTGAAAATGATTTAACGGATCACTTCTGTCTGATGTTTATCATACTGTGTTTTCTCTCTCTGTTTCTCTTTAGAGCAACTTTAACATTGCGGTGTTGAACGTTGGCGCTCCAGCAGCAGGCATGAACGCAGCCGTGCGCTCGGCCGTCAGAGTGGGCATTAGCGAGGGGCACAACATGTTCGCCATCAACGACGGCTTCGAGGGCTTCTATAAGGGACAGGTAGACGTAGACACTCGCATCTTTGATCTGTATGCGATTTCGTGCCATGAATAAACATTATTTATAATACAGGTCGTCCTCGACTTACGAACATTCGAGTTACGAAATTTCCGCAGATGCGAACAAATCACGTGTACTGTGCAAAAAAATAGACACCGCAGTGCACCAGATACCAATATTTACAATTATATACAATATTTCCAGTGTGTAAATGAATGTGTAAAATGTCTAAAGTCCGGGGACCAGAGAGAGCTGATTGGCCGAGCTCTCAGAGCTCTCAGAGGGGAGGAGGGATGGGTGTCGCTCTCACATCAGTGACGATGCTAGCCGATCATGTCTATCAAAAGTAGTTGTTGGCTGACATGACGTGCCTCGGTGGAAACACATGACACTGTTGTGATTGGCTGCGACTAAATTATGGGAGAAAGTCTGAAAATTGAAAAATGAAATGGAGATGATGAATAAATATTAGCAAACATCCTCTCAATAGGGTCATTTATCCAATTATGTGTTGTTAGCCTAGATCAGTGGTTCTCAAACATTTTCTGTCATTCCCCACTTAAGGCGGTGGGCGAATTTTCAAGCCCCACTTGTCAACAAAATGATAA
>JAQMYJ010000033.1:31213929-31229469 GCA_030014305.1 Clarias laeviceps | reverse complement strand
TTTTTTCTCAGAATTCTGACTTTAATCTTAAAATTATAGTTTTTTTCTCAGAATTCTGACTTTAATCTTAGAATTATACTTTTTTTTACAATTCTGACTTTAATCTTAGAATTGTACTTTTTTAAAGAATTCTGACTTTAATCTTAGAATTATACTTTTTTAAGAATTCTGACTTTAATCTTAGAATTATACTTTTTTCTCAGAATTCTGATATAAATATACTTTTTTTCTTAGAATTCTGACTTTAATCTTAGAATTATACTTTTTTTAGAATTCTGAATTTAATCTTAGAATTATACTTTTTTTTTAGAATTCCAACTTTAATCTTAGAATTATACTTTTTTTTAAGAATTCTGACTTTAATCTTAAAATTATAGTTTTTTCTCAGAATTCTGATTTTAATCTTAAAATTATAGTTTTTTTTTCTCAGAATTCTGTCTTTAATCTTAGAATTATACTTTTTTTTAAGAATTACTGACTTTAATCTTAGAATTATACTGTTTTTAAGAATTCTGATTTTAATCTTAAAATTATAGTTTTTTCTCAGAATTCTGACTTTAATCTTAAAATTATAGTTTTTCCTCAGAATTCTGACTTTAATCTTAGAATTATACTTTTTTTTAGAATTCTGACTTTAATCTTAGAATTATACTTTTTTTTCCCCCAGAATTCTGACTTTAATCTTAGAATTATACTCTTCTTTTCTCAGAATTTTGACTTTTTTTCCCTCAGAATATTGTCTCCTCCCAAAAGAGATTATAATAAGAATTTAAGAAAAAAACTTAAATTCCTTTTTTTTTTGGCCTGAATAATCATCTTCCATAATAAGATAATAGCAAACCAACCATAAGATGAGTTCGAATATTTCCAGACATATTTTACTTCAATTTTAAGTGTAAATTTGTTGTTCAGTTGGCAGATCATGTTTGTTAATTTTTATCATTTATTTCTAGAAATAAGAAAAATTATCTGCCGATGGAAGACTAAATTTCCACTTAAAAATTGGCAAGAAAATGTTGATAAAAATGCTCACTGTACATACTGTATCTTATATTTTGTTGAATTTGTATGTGTTGCCATATGGGTGAAACACATGGGTTTGACATCACCACAGAATGCTGAATATTTCTTTATCACACCAGCCTTATCTTTATAATTATTGTGTGACCTTCAGTGATATTCAAGATTTCATATAGATGAAAATTTTTTCATTCACTTATTGGTGTGCGTTGTCAGTAATTAATGATTTCCTACGTGACGATGCTGTTTGACTGTCTGTTGATATCGATGCAGCGGTGCTTCACTGCTTTAGCTTATCCAGCTCTCTTGCCTCCTCATCTGTACACATGGCTCAAACAGATCAGCGTCCTGCTAATGCTACCATCAATGCCATCGTGCCGTTCTCCTTGTAGATGGTTAACGAGCTTGGCTGAGTCTCTGCCATAGTTATACGTCTTGCTTTCTGCAACATTGAGGCTTAAGATGTTTCCAGAACTTCCACATTGGACTTCTTATTAATGTGAATATCATTAGAGGATGGTGAGCGAGAAAAGAAGCTCGTTTGTTTTCAGGAGTTAATAACAGAACTGGATAATTCTCACGGATTCTGGAAATTGTGGATTTTGAGATTGTGGATGCCGCATTGGCATGGATGTGATGATTGTGCTGCTGAGAATCCTCTCAGTAGTAATGAAAACAATGCAAAAAATAGCATTAACAAGTCACTACAGATGTTTCAGTCTAAAGGTAGTTAATACTATGTTTGATAGAGATTAAAGAGAAACCAGCAGGTTGTTAGTTTATATCTTATTTCTTCCTATAAGAAATTTCACTATGGTATATGTGCCATGTTAGTCCAGTTGTACCTGTACAGTGGTATTTTTGACAGTCCTGTTTTGCTGTAGTACATGGTACCACATTGTCGAACAAGGTACTTTGTTATAATGGTACATGTACTATAGTGTTATACATGGTTCTACCGTAGTATTGTACTATGGAACACATATCAGAATAATGTCAAAAATATTTTATGTTATGGTACTGCCTCTACTATGCCACAATGGTAGTTGCAATAACATATATGTAATATAGTGCAATTTGTAAAAACATACTGTACTATATTAGATGCCTGCTGTTCTTTAGTAGTCACTACAGTACCCAGTAGTTACTTAAGTATTGTAGTACACACCGTAGTACTACCAGGTGCAACAGGAGCTACCATGGTACTCTAAAAAAGTGCAAAACTTTCTCATGGGCTTTCAGAAAACCTGTGTCGACCGGAACCTGAGTCATATCTTCTCTTAGCCACTTTGAATTAAAGTCTTATTCAAATAAGTCAATATAAATTCAAATTCCAAAAATTAAGCGAAAGCAGTAAGTTCTTCATTGTAGACTCAGCTTTCAGGGGTTTACTCAAGTGTAATTTTAGCATAGGCAAGATGTTAAAATATTAACAAATGGTTATTAAATAAGTGGCACGGTGGCTTAGTGGTTAGCACTGCCACCTCGAACCTCCAGGGCGGAGAGCATTTGAATCTCAGTCCTGTGTGTGTGGTGTTTGCATGTTCTCCCCATACTTGGTGGGTTTCCTTTGGGTACCAATAGGTTGATTGGCGTTTCCAAACTGCGAGTGGGTTAACACTCCAGGCCCTGTGCTGACGTACACAGGATAAGCCGTATAGGTAGTTAATGGATGGCTGTTTAATATCTGAACTTTGGTTGATGGATGGAAAGCTGATATATAAGATGCATTTTTAATCACATGGCGTTGGGCTGGTATTGTGCCAAGGGATGAATCTCAGTTTGAACACACAGGACGAGTAAAATATGTGATTGAAATGACAGATTATAGGCATTAGTAGCAGAATTCCATTCGTCTCACATAAACACATGCTAAATTTCACACTCCACGCTGATTATTGAGCCATAACGGCCTGCTGATCGTTACCCCGAGCCTGCGCTAATCATCAAGCCATTAGCCGTTACTGATCATTAAACCATAAGTGCAGCAGTAACAGAGATTTAGGTGCTGTTGGAGACTGCAGGCTGGTAAACTCAAAGGCGAACTGGTAGCTCACAGGTAAGTGATGATGATGGTGATGATGATGATGATGAGGCATGAAGGCTGGTTTATGTGCATGCCGTCTTGTTCGTTTGACTGTAACCGCACCACTTTCCGCCCTCATTAAAAAGCCAGTTCGCCGCGCGTGAGAACCCTCCACGATCGCTCGTTTCCACCTCATCCACTTCCACCTGATTCACCTTTAACGCACTTAGGATCAGGACAGAGCCGAGCGAACACCTCGGTAATGTAAATGATGTCGATTAACCTCATCGCAGGAAGCCTGCCAAATTCTTGATTGAGTTTTAATTTTCAGTTCTTAATTTGTAATCAGGCCTTGACACACACCAAACGTGTGCGTAAATAACCAAGCTGAGTCATCGCTGCACTTTAAAAAGATAATAATTTTTCTACATAATGAGAATAAAAAATAACCAAAAAACTGGAAAAAAAAAAAGACAGGATAATGTTTAAAAATGAGTGTAGTAACATATAACAATTATCATTTAAGCAGAATTGAAAAACAAGCAGAGATGGATTGAAACAAACTCCTTTTTTTTTTGCACTCTCCGTCCTGCTGCTGTTGTCATGGCAACACGTGCTTGGTGACGTGTGTGGTTGTTCCACCCAGATTAGTCTTGTAGAATCACGCTATCCCACCTCACACACAGTGTGCGCTTGTGTGTATGCATTCACCGACCCGTGTTCATGCATGATGTTTTTGCCTCTCACCACCCTCCCCCCGCCCCCCCTCAACACACTCTTATTTCCTGGCCAACGGGAAGCCGGTGCTGCTATCACACGGTCAGCGTGTGATCGACGGGGTCCACTCCTGCACCAGAACACGCCTCAGCTGCTCTGACGTGTACACTGCAATGTGCTGTGGTGTATGTGTGTGTGTTTGTGTGTGTGTGTGTGTGTGTGTGTGTGTGCATGGGATCATCTCAGGCGCTTGAGTGTCTGCTGCAGCTCTATGAGGCTCGCAACAACTATGAGGAGTTTTGCATCCCGCTGTGTATGCTTCCTGCTACCATTAGTAACAATGTGCCTGGCACTGACCTTAGTATCGGGGCAGACACTGCCCTTAATGCCATCGTGGAGGTAAGAGAGAAAACACTGCCTCGTTCATCCTGGATATAGTTATAGTTTTATATATATATGTGTTAAAAGTTTTTTTGATTCTGGTTAGAAATTAAGTGGTTTTATTTCACTTCATCATAAAAACCTGGGCCTATATTCACAAAGTTTCTTAAGCCTAAAAGTTGCTCCTAGTGATGAAATTCTAAGAAAATTCTTAGAAATATGACATTTTCTTAGAATTTTCCCTGAAATTTAGGACTAAATCCTAGTAAAGATAAAAATGATTCAGAAAACATCTTAGCCCTAAAAACAGCTCCTAAGGTAAAAATTGTTAACAGTAGAGAGAAGGACTTTTAAGAGGCTTAAGAGTTTCTATAGCAGAGGACGAAATGGCGGAAAGAAGAAATATTCTCTAAACACTGAACGTAAAGCTAAAAGTAAACACTGCTCGTCTGTCCAATTTGGTTTTCTTGGTCTTTAATTCCTTCCATCCCTCTTGGATTGTTGACTACATACCATCCAAAAGTACAACTTAAATAGACCTGCAATCATGTACAGTAAATTGGTAAAAGCTGAGACATTTTGCTCCCATCAATCTGAAATGGACTTCAAGTAATAAAATCAGTTTGGTAAATAAATGTAAGAACTTAAATATAGTAACTACTATCTGGAAATTGGTTGCTTCAAAAGTAGACACATTTTCAACATTTAGCTGTTTTAATTAACTAGATATTTTTTAATATATAAGATATTTAGCCTATAACAGTTTAGCCTAAACTTTGCATAAAGTAGCCTGTAGTCATGATTATAGAAATTCTTCATATACAAACATTATGATTTTACTGTCTATTCTATTATCATGTATTCTATTTTCACAAAAAGAGCATTTCATGACCTTTGCAGAGGTTAGAGGTTATTTTTAATCAATCGATCACAGTCCTTGAATCGCTGCGTCATCGCTAGCAACGGGGTCAACCACACCTCCTCACTAAGATAAAGGTTTTTGTACTTTCCTTCCTCAGAGTTGCTCTGAGAAGTTTTCTAAATCACTTTTAGTCTAGGACTCCCAGCTAGGACTTAAGATAAGAGCTCTCTGAGAGAATTCTAAGAAGCTTTGTGAATACAGGTCCTGATGTTTATCTTTAGGAAATTATACAATTTAACTATAAAATAATTAAAGAATTAACACCAAAGAAAAATAAAATCTAAACAAATTTATGAGGTTTAAATACAAAATAATGCAAATAAAATATAATAATAATAATAATAATAATAATGTAAAAATAAAATAATAAGTAAAAACAATAACCTGGGGATCAATAACTAAGGAATTTAGGAATATAAATATATAAAAAAAATAATAAATGAAATGAAAAAAAAAATTCAAATTTTCTTTTCTTTATAAAGAAAAACTAAAACAATATAAATATGTTATGATTTGCAACTTAAAGCTTTGTTTTTTTCTTATTATGTATTTTATGTGCGTGGTATGCAGCTTTCATAAAATGCATATGTAATTAGAGGTATTTATGTTGACTCATTATTATAATTTTTTTATGCTTTAGGCACAGCTCTTTCAATTTTCGTGAAAATCTGAGATGATTTTAATAATTACTACAAATATAATTAGACTTACTTAATTAATGAATTAGCCAAGTGACAAATGAATGAATTAGCCCAAACCGTGTGACAGGTCTAGTCATTTGTCACATGTCCAATTAATTAAAAAAGCAAAAAATTGTGATTAATGCACACACCGTGCTCCTGGACACACACCAAATAAATAAACGAATGAATAAATAAATAACAGCTTCTTATTAAAGAGGATGATATTTCTATTCTTGTCCCTCAGCATGGCAGTGTGCCAGTAGGAGCAAAAAAATACAGCTTATACAGTATACACAGCATTAATGCAGGACCTGCTGACAAAATCTCTTTCTGTGTATGTGTGTATGTGTGCGATCAGACATGTGACCGTATCAAGCAGTCAGCCAGCGGGACGAAGCGGCGTGTGTTCATCATCGAAACGATGGGCGGGTACTGTGGTTATCTGGCCAGCGTGGGCGGTCTGGCAGCGGGTGCTGACGCCGCTTACATTTATGAAGAGTCCTTCGACATCCGAGACCTGCAGGTACACCTCACACACCCCAGCAACCAAAACAACCCAGTGTTTTGTTCCACAGGCTAATGCACTCGAGCGCTAGCGGCGGGAACGATAACACGAGTCTGATGTTAGTCATCAGGGAGCATGGTGTGTTAGGGAGGGAGTAGAATGCTAGGAAAAGAATCAATAACACGGTAAAGTGATGCGAAGCAATGTTACAAGTTATCATCTCTGAAGGGGTTATTCATCTTATATTACAGAACTTTACCAACAAGGAGGCTTTTTTTCTTATTTATTAAAGAAAAGGTCACTCAGTGTGTCTCTGGGTATAAAGGAGGAGATGCACAGACTTTCCTCTGAGCTTCCATCATACTGTATGAAACATAAAATTTTTACGAACCCGGGGGAAATTTCTGGTTGGTATAAAACTACTTTTGAACTTAGAATACCTGTGACAATTGTGAAAATTACTTTTTCTATCACTGACTTTAAGTTAAGTCGTGTTGATTGACGAGTCCCAGGATTTAAAGGCACTTAATGATAGCTTCATGTTTCCCCTTTATACACAGATAAGCCACAACAATAAAATCACCTGCCTAATATCGTGTAAGTCCCTCTTGTGTCACCAAAACACCTCTGAAGCTTCTCCACCAGACCTCCTAAGGTATGCTGCGGTATCTGACACCAAGGTGTTAGCAGCAAATCTTTTAAGTCCTGTAAACTGCAAGATATACGACCCATGGATCAGACCGTTAGTCCAGTACATCCTACAGATGCTCAGATCTCGAGAATTTGGAGGCCAAGTGAACATCTTGAACTCTTTGTTATGATCCTCAAATCACTGATAAATTAAATTTTAATACATTTTTAAACAAACGCCGCCCTGCACACATACACACTCAGTTTATGTACCTACTGTATACTTGATAAAGACTAATGTGATGCTATATGTTCTATTCCAGTCTAACGTGGAGCATTTAACAGAGAAGATGAAGACCAGCATTCAGCGAGGACTCGTCCTCAGGTAACACCTCAGAGAACAGGGATGTGTGCTGAATCTTTCCCTGAATATTTTAAACAGCCTCTCAGATCACGTCAGGTTATTTTTGGCTTGGTTTTTGATTGGCACCTCACTCACTTTCTTTTGTGTTGTGGGTGTGTGTGTGTGTGTGTGTGTGGGGGGGGGGGGGGGGGGGTTTTCTGCATGTGTGATCCTCCAGGAATGAGAACAGTAACGAGAACTACACAACAGATTTTATTTATCAGCTCTACTCAGAGGAAGGCAGGGGCGTGTTCGACTGCAGGAAGAATGTACTTGGCCACATGCAGCAGGTACACACGTGTGTGTGTGTGTGTGTGTGTGGGCGCATGAACACGCAGCTCAGACATGTTACTACATCTTTGTTAGGGAGTTTTATTGCAGTGGATGTTACTACAGTATAGATAAAAAAATGTATAATACCTGCACCGACCCATAATGCACAAGGGGAAAAAAGTCTTTATGTCTTTACATATGTCTCAAGTCTTTACTCTCATCATTATGGCTTTGAAATAAAGAGCTACAAAAAACAGACAGAGCTAAAAACACAGAAATCTATCTATTATTCCCCTTCTGTCCTCAGGGAGGCGCGCCGTCCCCGTTCGACCGCAACTTTGGCACTAAAATCTCCGCCAAGGCCATGCAGTGGATCACGAAGAAGCTGAACGAGTGCTACAGGCAAGGTGGGTGAACACGCTGACAGACGTCTTACACGTCGAGACGAGAGACACGCCGCACCGGCGCAGGAACACACCGTCCGCACGGGCAGCCCGAGGCTCTTACACAACAAAATAATTACCTCTTTACCTACTTTGCAACATATTTCCATTGTGTGTGCCGAGCTCGATGATGCGGCTTGGTGTTAACTGTAGGAGCAGCACTATACAGTAGGTTGTGTATTGTGTATATGTATTCAACACTTTATGAACTTTTGCAGAGTTCCTGAAACCTGGAACTGAAAATGAAGGCAGAAGGTGAACTGTACAGTATATACTATACAACTAGGCTATAGATATTAAGTCTCTGTTGTCCAAAACTCCACACGTTTCAGGCTGCCATGCATTAAACTAGGGCTGTAGCTATGGAATATTGTAGTAATCGAGTATTCTACCAAAAATTTAATCGATTAATCAAGTAATCGGATATAATTTACTTTTGCTTAATTAAACAGCGATGTAAAATATATAAGAGAAGCAAAGATTATTTTTTTTTCTTTTTCTTTTTTAAATGCATACAGCATTTTATCAAAAATAAACATTGTCATTATACACAATACAAGGAAGAGCTTAAAGTTGACTGAGATGAATTAAGTGCATTACATTCTTATTGCCATACATTCTTATTTTAAAGCCTTTTCTCGGATGCAAAAACTAAAAAAAGGTATCTCAAATGACTTTTATTTATTTTAGGCAAACATTAAAATAAATAATAAAAAAAACACTAAGTTGTGCAATTTAACTTTCAGAAATAAAAGTTTCTAAATCTACAGCTCAGGCATAACATAAGCCTTTACTGACAATTTCTGTCGTTTTCTCTCGCTGGTTTCTTCTTTTGACTCGCTGATATTTTTATCGCTCCCTTCCATTTTCCATCCCGCACCACAACGCTCCCTCAAATCAATACACCGCTAACTGTTTGCGTCTCCTTCCGCTTTGTGGGTGACGTAAGCGCTTCTTCTTCGTCGGTGTTTAGTGGCGGCTTGCATTCGGAAGCGCCAAACAAATAATTGCGCAAAAACATAACGCAAGCTTTTAAAATTTATTAAAAGAAGGTTCGAGGCAGAAGATTTTGCCTCCATCATTTTTTGTAATTGAATTACTCGAGGAATCGTTTCAGCCCTACATTAAACTCATTTCAAGACAATAAATAACAAAACAGATTTATGCTAAAAATTTATTTCATCAGAATTCGTAGTGTTTCCACGCACCATTAAACACTATGAAAAGATTCCAGACTTCCGATCAGCCAGTTGTGATCATTAGGGAATAACTTTTCCAGATCGAAGGTCATGAATTTTGTCTTTCGGCTGTTCCCTCTTAGGGGTCGCCACAGCGAATCATCTGCCTCCATATAACACCATCCTCTGCACCTTCTTCTTTCACACCAACTAACTTCCTACATCCATAAATCTCCTCTTTGGTCTTCTAGACCTCCTGCCTGCCAGTTCCAACCTCAGCATCCTTTTACCAATATATTCACAATCTCTCCTCTGAACTCGTCCAAACCACCTCAGTGTGTCCTTTCTGACTTTATCTCCAAAAACATCTATAGTAACATGGGTTGTCCCTCTGATGGACTTATTCTTGATCCTGTCCATCCTTGTTACTTTTAAAGAGTGCATGAATAATATGATATATACTGTAGTAACTTTAAGCCGTATATCACGAAATATTAGATTTGGGAACAGAACGAACAGTTTTCTAAGGACGAAGCAAAAGTACAAAAAGTGTCACGTTCTCAAGGTCAGACCATGTGTGGAAACAAAGTGTCCACCAAAAAATGAAAAAACTTCACACTATACACTAACTAACAATGATGTATCTGTTTTCCCACACACTGGAGCTCATTATTATATAAACATTTCAACTAATGCTGGAAAAGCAACGCAAAGCTCGTCTTAACAGTCAATAAACACAATTTTAATAAGTTAAAATAACAGGGAATCAAGTTTAGGGGCAACAGGCACAAACATTCAGTTCAGATGTATTTATTAGACACAATCAATCAGAGAATGCAGTGCCTCTACAGTATGATATTGTACTCGATGAGGCAGGCTCATCAAAAACAGAGAAAACTGCTTATAGCTATACAGTAAAAAAAAAAAAAAAAAAAACCGGCATGAATTTTTTTTGTTTGTTTTTGGAAATGCTGTTAAAATACTGTTACAGTTTATGTGTAGATTCTCAGTAAAGAAATCCTGACGCATCACTTCATGATATTAGACAGAACACAGATCCTGTATGTGCATATGAGGGGTGTTCAAGTCAAACCGGGACTTTGGATTGTGGATTGGATGTCTGAAACGCCGGCCTCTCAGGAACTCCTTTAACGGCCCAAACATGTGGAAATGGCTTGGAGTGAGGTCAGGACTGTACGGGGGATGTGGCAGTGACTCCCAGCCGAGTTCCTGTAATGTGCAAGTGGTGCTGGTGAATGATTTTCAAGAATAAAGTGCGTCAATCACAGACGTTTGGCCTTCTTTAAAATGTTTGCACCGTTCAAATGTTTTACTGGAGTCTCATCACCGTACTGCGTCTTGAAGTCCCGGTTTGACTTGAACGCCTCTGTATATCTGTAACAATCATGCACAACATACAACCTACATTTTATACAACTTGACTGAGCAGAAAAGATAAAAAAAAAACTAAACTGTACATACAGATGTAGTGGTAATGCCGCTGCAGTCAGAAGGGTTAGCAGTGTATTGCAGTTACATACAAAGGGTTCATCGGTTAGATCTGTTTATATCAATTTTCTTAACACTTTTATTAAAAGTTTCAGTGTGACATGATTAACTGTGCGTGAGTCGTGGGTTTGATCTCTCCATTGTGTGTGTTTTTGCCTTTTTTGCTGTGCGTGTGGCTGACTGAAGATGAAGGTAACTCTTTACAACCTCTATTAAAAATATTTAAACTCTCATCTGTACGATTTTCATCCTCATACTAGGCCATAGTTTACCAGTAGACTTAGATCGGTATGGTTGCTTATCATGTCATCTTTTAACTAGAGCTGGGCGATATGATTGTAATATCACTGTAATACCTGACCCTTTAAAAAAAAAAAAAGGTTAATCATGAGTTTCAAGAGTCATCTTCAGTTTTTTGTTTTGTTTGTAGGTAGATTTTGAGTAGACCTAATTTCCTAAAAGTTTACTCGATCTACATAGGTTTGATTCTCAAAATAACAAATATCTCAATTCTTTTATTACTAATAAAAGTACTTTTATTAATACGTTTCAGAGCTACTGATGAAACCTGTTTAAATAAGTGTGATACTGAAGGGTGTTATGATAATATTTCATTCGTATCGCCCACTCTGGGGTCTGTGGTGCTAATTCATACAGTACGCTCATCCGAGGCATGCTAACATGGTTTATAGTCTTGACATTTGGGCTGTAATGTTACAGGAGGAGAGTAAAATGCTTTATTCCTCTTATACCACAGTAATTTACCAACAGTTACACAATTTATAGTAACATCTACATGGTAAAGTCGGTTTAACTCGTGACATAATTTATAGCAGTTTTAAGCAGTCGTTCTATCAGCAATGAACGTTAATTAAAAAAGAAAAACAGAATAGTGTGTGAATAAGAAAACGTTTCCACATATTGTGAAGAACTAAAAGTGACATTTACTTTACTGCTTCTGATACCAAACACTGGTACTGGAGACTCCTTCCTTACTCCTGACATATTAGTTTTTCTTTTTAATTCATTCTGTTATTTAATGACTTATTATGCATGAACCATAGCCTTATAAACACTAATCTTTTATGAATGAATGTTCTGAATGAGTTATAAACCTGCTAGACTGAGAAAATCACGCCGAGACCTACAGTCAGAGCTGATGAATCAGGAATTCAACAAGGGTGTAATATAAATAATATAAATCCAGTTATCGCAGAGGTCAAGAGATAGAAATGACTCCAGACAGCCCTAATGCTTTGCTCATCCGCGTGCGTGTGTGTTTGTCCTCTAGGGAGAGTGTTTGCCAACACCGAGGACTCGGCCTGTTTGTTGGGGATGCGTCGCCGTAACCTCGTCTTCCAGCCTGTGGTCCAGCTGAAGGATGAGACCGATTTTGTGTATGTATGAGGCTGACTCGCGTCACACACTACTACTCCGAACACAGCCTAGCAGAGATAAGCTGATAAAGCAAAAGTTGTTCCTCTGCTGTTCTGTTTGATCTGATAGGTTTTTATTTTAAAGCCATATTTATAGCCTCAGGATTTCTATTTTTATGGCCAACGTTATGATTGTTCTACTGTGATCACTTCATGGGTTTCAACCTTTTTTCAATTTCAGGGCGAATTTCGCAGTCAAAATTTTCATAATATTTACATAAAGTATTTACAGTTACACCCAGAATTATTGGCACCCTTGGTGTATTTGCGATAGTCACACTGGGTTAAAACGAAAGGCTATAAAACATGTCTTGTACAGGAAATTACTATAAGACCAACTACACTGTGTGTAGATCCTTATGAGGAAGATGCTCTTATGAGGACAGTTTTTTTTGCCAGACGTCTTCCTGATTAAAGACATCGATCAAGTCCTCTAGTTATCCAGTGCTAATAATCAGAAACGGCAAGGATGAGTTTGAGTTTCAAGACCTTAAGTCTTAGACTGTCACATGTTTTAAAAAGTGCAGAATCCTGGGGCCGAGTATTTACTATTTTAATAAATCGTGACAGGTTGTGTATTGATGTTATATTGATGTTGTTGCCACTTTTTCACTTTCACTTCCAGTGCTGCTGCTGCTGCTGCTATCGCCCGGCATTGAATCGCTCTCACTGGTTTCTTAAATATAATCCGAGACAGAATATAACATCACATCGGTGGGAGTCAAAGGCTTAATCTCATTTTTTTTTTTTAAACGAGACGTTAAATATTTAACCCCGCGCAAAAATGTTTAATAAAACTGACAATATTTCTATGTAGTTAAAGGCTTAAATGTTCCATATTTTATGGTCTCCCGTTATATTTCACTCCACTTCCATGTGTTCCATTTCAGTGTTTATGTAAATGAGCAGGGAACAGCAGAGCCAAGCAACAAGCCAAGGGAGGGGTGTATTCCTAATGAGGTCACTATAGGGGAAAATCTAATTGGATTAGATTGTTTAAACTCCGGTCAATACAAATATATCAAAAAGGACAAAAAGCAGGGATTTTTTTTTTTTTTTTTTCCTTTTTTTTTTTTTCCTTTTTTTAAACTTTAGAACCATCTGAATGTCTAAAAATAACTAAAAAGTGAATATTGTACATTAGGTCCCCTAGGTTTTATTTTGACTTGCAAAATCTTTGGCCTAAATCAGTTAGTCAGTGTTTGACGTATAGCCATAGTCGCTTTGTGGAAGACTTTTTAAAACTTCACCGTGAAATAACATGATGTCTGCAAATATTTTATTTGTCACCTACCACAACAGTCTCTCTCTTCCTGTTCATACGTACTGTAGTTCCTTATAGACTTACTCACACCACCACTTGTCAGAAATGATTCTGATTATAGATCAGTCTTAGTACAGCAGTGATACTGAGATGGTGGTGTGTGTGTGTGTGTGTGTGTGTGTGTGTGTGTGTGTGTGAGAGAGAGAGAGAGAGAGAGACTGGCACATGTGAACCTCAGTGCTGTTGGCACCATTTTATGCTGTGAGATATATTTTAGTCACTTAGTGCATTATGTTCTTTCTGTCTCCTCAGGCTGTTTTTTTTTTTTTCTCGGTATAAGCATAACCACTTTCTGCGTTTCAAATATTATAATTTATATCCATTTGGAAAAGAACTAGGCGTAGCATTAGAGGGCTGTCAGAACATGTTTCACAGTTCAAGTTGTCATAATATTTACCTAATTAAAGGCAAAAAAGGAAGAAAAATATCTACAATCTACAGCTCCAGAATTATTACTTTCCTTTTTAAAGGCTGGTGAAGAAAAAGGTTATATAATGTAATTGCCTTAATGTGATGCTGAAGATAAAATAAAATATATAGAAATAATAACCTATAGAAATAATCATTCTGAAAAAGAGAGGTAAATTATGAATAGCTACGTTGATACACACTTTTAAATTGCCCAAAGATATGAAGAAGTGTGTGTGTGTGTGTGTGTGTGTGTGTGTGTGTGTGTGTGTGTGTGTGCGTTTGCATTCATATGTTTGATATTGTGCAATGGACTGGATTTGTTCCTAATAAAGTGGCCAGCGAGTGTATTATATTGTAATAGATTTAATCACCATGTGAGATTAGGGTTATGTAACAGATGGAGTTGTGTTAATATGTGTGTTAATATGTGTGTGTGTGTGTGTGTGTGTGTGTGTGTGTGTGTGTGTGTGTGTGTGTGTGTGTTCAGTCACAGGATTCCTAAGGAGCAGTGGTGGTTGAAGCTTCGTCCTCTGATGAAGATCTTGGCCAAGTACAAGACGAGCTACGACGTGTCGGACTCGGGCCAGCTGGAACACGTCGTGCGTAGGGGAACCAAAGAGAGCGACGTCACTGCCGCCATCTGAAGTCACAGCAGGGTCATAGGTCACCCTGTTGTGTGTAGTGTGCGATGACACAGGTGCTTCTGTTCATCCACGTCGTGAACCATCGGCTTTTCGTGGCGTCGTTAGAACCCGTTCATCCCTCCCATAACACACACACACACACCCCCCCCGCGCCCCTGGTCGTGTCCTGAATGTGTTGTACGCAAGAGTGTTTTTAGCAAGAGATCGGTCACGTCCTCGGCTATTAGTGCGTGTCCACCGTCTCGAACTCTCACCTCTGCTGAGTGAAATAGATGTTTCTCCCTTTAAAGCAGAGCCGTACTGTAGATTCGCGTGTTAGTGTTCAGATGCTGTAACTTATATGTAAATCCAGTGCAATCTCTCGAGCACGGTTTGGTGTGTGGATGTATGACTATCATGAGCTTAAACAATAAAGTACACCTTCACCTGCTTGAACTGCCTGAACATGTGTGTGAGTTATTTTTAACTTTTTTTTTGATACATGAAGAATGACACAATCATTTATTTTCTCTATATAATCAATCCCCTGCTACACTAATGCACTTATCACAGGGTTTCAAGAATCCTTGGATACCATCAAGGTAGAAAGTTTTCTCAGTAAGCTGGAGCCATGATGATGAACTACTTTAATGCCCATTTTTCCTTTAAGGGACAAAAACAGCACCTTGTGCTTTTGCAGGACAATGGACATGCACATACTGCCCACCTAATCACTTACACATTACAGGAACTTAGCAAAATAGTTATTGCCACAATCACCCTACAGTCCTGACCTCGATCCAAGCCATTTCCACGTGTTTGGGCCACTAAAGGAATTCCTGGGAGGCCGGCGTTTCAGACTTGATGCAGGTAGTCCGATCATGGCCCCGGCATAATGAGAAAA
The DNA here is from genome assembly GCA_030014305.1 of Clarias laeviceps. NCBI lineage: Eukaryota > Metazoa > Chordata > Actinopteri > Siluriformes > Clariidae > Clarias > Clarias laeviceps. Next base: position 31,214,081 of record JAQMYJ010000033.1, on the reverse strand, counting down.
CTTTCTACCTTGGTAGGGATGGTATTACATTTACGGCATTTGGCAGATGCCCCTTATTCAGATTTTTTCATCTCATTATACACTACCGTTCAAAAGTTTGGGGTCACTTGCAAATTTCTTTGTTTTTGTTTAGTGATTTATTTTCTACATTC
>JAQMYJ010000033.1:31186917-31213829 GCA_030014305.1 Clarias laeviceps | reverse complement strand
AATGTAGAAAGAAATAAAAATCAGGAACCATCATGGAGTTAGAAAGTCACCCCAAACTTTTGAACGGTAGTGTATATCTAAGCAGTTAAGGATTGAGGACCCAACAGTGGCAACTTGGTGGTTGTGGTTTGAACCTTGGACCTTCTGAGCCATAGTCCAGTGCCTTAACCTATGAGCTACCCCTGATCCCATGGTATTCAAGCACTTGTGAAACACTGGGTTAAGTGCATTAGTGTAGGAGGGAATTATATAGAGAATTAAAGGGAGTTTTTATTTTCATAACTGTGTTCTGTTATTCTGCACAATCAAAAGTCCTTGTTTGCCTTGAATGCCTCTTGTATTTAACTTTAATATTATTCTGCGATCAAAGTTAAAGGTGCAACAATGTATCAAATTCCCATGTACAACTGTAATTTCCGCTCATGCCTTCCCCGGTCATGTCCTGAATGTGCTGTACAGAGTGTTTATCCCTCGGTATCGTCATCTTCCCTGATTATCGAGCGACACTGTGAACTTCTCTACTTTAAAATTAGTTTTAAACACTATTAGCATTAGATTGTTAATATTAAACCACAGTGCTTGGTTAAATTCCTAAACAGACCAAATTAATCAGCGTTTGTGAGCGTGATCATCAACACTAGGGTTAACACTAATGTTATCCCGTTACCTTGTTGCTAAGTTACTTGCTGTTATTGCTGGCTAACTTGTTGCAGTTTCACTCCAGAGTGTTGCATGAATGTTTAAAGTTCACTGTACACAGCGAATTCCCGAGCGTTGAATTAACACCCAGCAGTGTTTATGCCCAGCAGTTGGACTCAAATCATCTCTGAATGTGTTAAATCAACACTGGGGAGTTTATTGTGAAGTAGCAGCTACTCAGGCCTGTAACTGTAAAGGGATGGTTAGTGTTGCTTCTTATGAGCTTTACATGCACTGACAGAACAACAAAAACATCTTTATGTAGGAATCCAAGTCTCTTTATTACAGCTTCCATTTACAAGGAGTCAGGCATCAATTCCTTATAGAGCTTAATGCATTTATGTATTTTTTTTGGTAAAGCCATTATGACCATTCCATTATGAAATTTACATCATCGTTAAAATATTTCCATTAAGGAAATTGTACATTTCAAAGCATTCACATGAGCGATCTCCAGTGTTCCACCAGTGCTTGGGTACCATCAAGGTAGAAAGCTTTCCCAGTCCACTAGAGCCATGATGAGGAACTATATTGATGCTCTTTTGCTCCTTTAAGGGACAGAACGGCCTGGTTTGGTCATCTTGGACATTGGACATGCTCATACTGGCCACCTCATCACTTGCACATTACAGGAACTCAGCTATGAGTTATTGTGCCACATTGCCACCCTACAGTCCTGACCTCACTCCAAGCCTTTTCCACATGTTTGGGCCATTATAGGAGTTCCTGGGAGGCCAGCGTTTGAGACTTGAAGCAGGCAGTCTGATCATGGCACCAGTGTACTGGGAACATTTTTAATTAATTTCATTCATAGTTTCATAGTTATGTATTAAAAAGCAAAAAATTATGTATTCAGCTCCTTAGATCCCCAGATCTAAGGTCAAGAGAAAACTGTTGGACAGTGCTGAAGAATCCAGTAGCACTCGTGTAGGTATGGATTGAGCGAGTGACACCAGAATACTGCAGATGTGTCTTTTTGACTCTATGCTCAGCTAAATATTGATTATTGTACAGAGATTTCATTGCTTAAAAATAACAAATTCTTATTATTATTTTGATTGTCATTATTTTAAAAAAAAATTGAGAATGTCTTTAAAAAGTTGAATTTCTCTTTTTGTTCTCAATACGTTTGTCCACCGTTGTATCTCTGTTACAGTTGCACTACAAAATATATGGAAAAAGTTAAAAGTGGGGTGAGTACTTATGTAAGACACCGTACATGCATGTCAATTATGGTTTAATTTAGTTTCCAATTGTCGATTCATTTTCTAATTGTGATACTTAAAAACATATTAAAGTGATATTAGGCTATATGTAATTTGGTGATTATGATAATCATGCTTCTTCTGTGGTTGTGGTTGAATGAAAAGGAGTTTTCATTGGCGTTTCAGAGAAGTCTCTGGAAATGTACAAAAAAATTATAGATTTTTTAAAAATTATTTCTCTCATTTCTTCATATTTTGCTTCCAAAGAGTCAGACCTTCTTGGATTTTTAATGCAGTCTTCAGGAATAGTTCTCCAGGCTTTGTGAAAGTCCTTTTCAGCCCAGTTCCTGTACCTGAGCAGTTTCAGAGAAATGTTAAACAGTGACCTATGAATCATTAAAGCAGAAAAAGCTTCTAACTTAAGGCATTGAACCAGTGAGGAACAGGTGCAGATGATGACAGATGATCAGGCTGGTGATTAGTATAGTGGTGATGCTGAATGCTGAGTGGTTGGAACAGATGAGAGGGGAAATGAGGTTGCTGCAGAGGTTGTTACATAACTAATTTTTCAAATGTATCGTTAAACACTGTGCAGCCTGTCACAGTAAAATATATATTTACATTCATTTAATCTACATAATTTTTTTAATTTTATATAAAAAAAAATGAGGGGGGGTTAAGATTTTTACACATTACTGTGTTTCAATGATAGTGATGGTGTGAGAGCACGCTAGAGCTGAAGATCTTTGCCCGAACCCGACGGGACCCAACCGGACCCAGGCTTAATTTCTATCATTTTACACGGGCTCGGGCCAGGCTCGGGCTTGGCGGTTAATGAGTGGTCATGTGATGCGTTTCGATTAGTGCGAGAAAGATGCGAAGATGGATGTTGAGAAGGTGAAGTGGAGGCTTGGCTCTGGCGTTTACGTTTTGGTTGCACCAGCAACTAAAGCTAAGTCTGAGGTGTGGAAAAGTTTTGACCATGTGCATAATGAGAATAATGAGCCAGTGGTTTATGTAAAATGCACAAAATTGCAACATTCTGTTAAAGTACGACAGCAAAACGACAGGAAATTCCTCGCTGAGATGTTACGATGTTACAGAGGACTTGTTTTATTCCTTTGTTCCAATTTCCACGTGGCTTATAGCCTATACGTTAGTTATCAATAAATTATGTTAAAACATGTATAAATGACTCATTCTTGGTTATAGCTGTGTGCGTACATTTGAAATAATGTCGGGCTGTAAATGGGTTCAGGCTTTTAAAAAACTTTTAAGGCCCGATTACAGCTCTAGAGCACGCTGTTTAACACATCGCTCCAACATTCCCACCGGTGTTCAACTGGGTTGAGATTTGGCAAGAGTGAAGGCCATAGACTATGAGTTACATCATTTCTATTTTCCTCAAACCATTTAGTGAATCCTTGTGATAGAATGTGGGCAAAGTCATCATGGATTTGATACAGTAGAAAGCTGATCACTTTGAAGTTGATTTGTAGCACAAACCAAAGCGAATGAATGACGCCCCTACAGTATAACAGAGTCAACAAATTACTCTTTAGCCACTTTTTCTCTTTTATTATTGCACTTGCAGTGAGTGCTATATGTTCTTATTTCTTAAAACTATTTGTACATAAAAAATGTGAGCAGCATAAACCAGACTTGATTGAATAAAATGGCCAGATTTTAGTCTTCAGCCTTTCATTTTGCATAAAGCTTATACAATGCTTACTACGGCGGCTTAGTGGTTAGCATTGTCCCTTTGCACCTCCAGGTTCCGGGTTCGATTCCCGCCTCGGGGGTCTGTTTGCATGGAGTTTGCATGTTCTCCCCGTACTTGGGTGGGTTTCATCTCACAATCCAAAGACATGCAGATTAGGCTAATTGGTGTTCCCAAATTGCGAGTGTGTGTGTGTGTGTGTGTGTGTGTGTGTGTGTGCTCTGCGATGGATGGCACTGCATCCTGCCTCTAAGTCTCCTGGGATAGGCTCCAGGCCCCCAGTGACCCTGTATACAGGATAAATGAGTGAGTGAGTGAGTGAGGAGGTGATTACTTACTACTATATAGCAGGGCCAACATTAGAGTGCGGGCTGTTTGGTTTCTCCAGTAGAGGGCGTTAGAGTTCTGTCTCAGCGCCGGGGTCCACACGTGCTCTGCAGCATGGACCTGCCATGCTTTTGCAGCATGGTTTAAAATCTGCAATGCCTCATTTCTCACTTTCTGCCAAATTTCCTGACTGCTGACTGCATTGGAAATACGCTTACTCTCAGCGTGTGTGTGTGTGTGTGTGTGTGTGTGTGTGTCCATGAACATTTTTTATATATCTGCCATACACTGTGTCCTTTAACAGAGCCATTTTTTTCTCCATCCATTTTTCTTTAACCTCCCAGGGGGCTTGTTGTGTCAGTTTGCACTTGTAATTGAAGCGAAGTGTCACACTTAAATGGATTTACTCAGCACATATATGCTGATCCGAATCATAAGCGGTTACATCTGCTAGTCATTTTAACCTTGTGTAGTGCTGATGAGAGGGAAAAAAAAAGAGGGTGTGTGAGGGGGTGAGAGAGAAAAGATAATGTGGCCCTGCGGGCATCACCTTCACCTTTGGAGTGGATTAAGGAATAGAAATGATCAAACACTGGGATCACTGGGATAAATATGGTTAGATGTGTGTGTGTGTGTTTTCCGTCATGTTGGTATTTCACAGCAGCAGCATCCCTAATGGCACACGGTGCATGAAAAAGAATTAGCAAATCCAATCATTTGAGTTGATTTAAGAATGCAAAGCAAGGCCTATGGGGTCATATGCACATAGGGAATCAATAGTAATTACCATTTCATCTCTCCCCTCGCTCTTTCTAACCCTCTCTTAAATCAGACTCTGATCTGATCTCATCAGACTGATTAGGGCTTGTAAATGAATGCACCGGGTGTGGTTACGTAGCCGAGGCAGATGTGTGCTTCCTCAACTTTATCTTCATTTAATACTTCAGTCACCTTAAGCGCCGCACCAATTAAACCTCAAAGCCGGTAAGCATTCAAATGGCCTGGCGAAGAGACTATATCCCATTAAACGCACTCTCGGTTCGGGGCTGCATCTGAGCCGAGTAAGCCGAGAATGCTTGGTGTTGCAGATTTCTGCCTTTGATTCTGCATGTATGGATTTTCAGAGAAAGATGTATGATCCTGGACGCAACCGGACTGCACTAAATGCTGAATACTCACAGTGGTTTAAAAAAAAAAAAAAAAAAAGATTACTTGAAAGCTATTGCAATAACAATGGTAACGAGAGACAATAAATCTTTGCCTGGGATATTAGAAAAGCAATATTTCTCTTTCAAATAAATCATGTGTGCGTAACTCAGACAGCATGACCGTGTGACACATGTACAGTAGACAGTAAAGAATGAATATTTATAGCCTTATATATCCATAGGAAGAATAAAACTAGTGCAACAGTGCAGCCGTAGCGGCTCAATAGGGCCGGCTGTGATGGATGCGAGTTTCTCAGACTTTTCCTCTCGGACTGATTGAACGAATCTGTACAGTATTGTACAGTGTGCGCAGTATCAGACTCTCGATTTCCCTCATTGATTAAAAGCTGCAGAGTCGCTCGCTTTCACGCGCTCGTATTGGAGATCGCATCGGAAAGCAGCACCTTCTCTCAAACCAGATGCGACACTGTGAGTAAAGAGACTCCATTTTTCACATATCTAAGAAATCGCCAAATATCTGACATCCCAGAACTGCACTCGGATCATTTTTGGATATCTCCACACAAGGAAGAAAATCCATCTGAGAAAAGACAGGCAGTGTGAGCCACTGTCCTTAAAATGATCCATGCTGTATCGATGTTCAAGAGCCCCAAGGTGTTTTTTTTTTTTTTTTTTTTCAGAGCAACATGGTGAAACTAGTTTTAGGGTGGAATTTAGACAGACCTTGGATAATTGTGAAATGATAGAAAGGTCCCTCTCAGGATTATTTTAATCAGAACATTAAAGAGCTGCCGCATTTATAACATAACTCTTGATGGCCCAGTGACATATCTGCCTCTGGGCTATATCTGAGGATGTGTGTGTGTCTGAAACAACAAACTGCGCACATGAATCATACGAAGCAATGTCTGGAGCATAGCATGCATATGTTGGGAAAAATAAATAAATAAATAAAAATTAATATCAATTACTGAACACTTTTGAAGTGAACTTCAAAGTTTTAATGACTACCTCTCAGCCACTCTCATGCATCATCTACTGTATACCACTTTATCCTGTATATAGGGCCGTGGGGGGCTGGAGCCTATCCCAGGAGATTTATGGCATGAGGCAAGGTACACCCTGAATGGGGTGCCAATCCATCGCAGGACACACACACTCACTCAAATTCTATGGGCAATATGGGAACCCAATTAGCATGACTGGAAAGCGAGGTACCCGGAGGAAACCCACCAAGCATGGGGAGAACATGCACACAGACCCGAGGCAGAAATCGAACCCGGACCCCAGAGGTGCAAGGTGATAGTGCTAACCATTACTCCACTGTGCCACCTAAAGACATTCTGTTTTTAGTAAGTTGATGCAATGAAATTTCTATAAAACAATTAGTATTTAGTATAGAGTCCTTTATTGTCCACAACATGTTGGATCCAGCTGGGTAACGAGGCAAAAAGACGTCTACAGGACTCAGTATTCTGCTCACTCACTCGCTTACTCCGTTCCTTCCCTGATGATCATGTACAGAAATTTGCCACCAAAGTTCTAAACTCTCTTTTCTTTTTTTTAACCATTTTTGTGCAGAAGTGGACACCACGGCTTCAGAAAGTAAAAGTCCTGCCACATATTTGTTCCATCTATTAACTAAACCAGCTGATTCTAATTAGCACAGCACTTCAGGCAGATATGCTCAAACTAATTAGTGACATCACCTGTTTTGTGCACCAGGAGAACTATAATCCACGGCATATGTTGGATTAACACTTTTGGCCAGTGCTGTATGTTGCAGGTATGTTAATGAACTGATAATAAGAACAAATATTTTGGTGACTGCTAAATAGCTTATTAGGGTTGCTTTCATAGTTGCACTTTTTTAAATTTCCAGATGAGCTACATGCAATTTTATGGAAAGCAGCTTTTAAAAAGTGCTTCTATCAGCATTTTTCTGTCACACCAGAGATTCCAAAAAGCAATCTGATAAATCAGCTCACAAATTGAAGGGCAAGCATGACAACAAAGGACAAAGTGGCAATTAAAGGGGGGGAAAAAGTCATTTTTGACATAGAATAGAATACATTGGTTGTAATGGCTTACTTGATAAAGAATGGGAAATTAGCTGTTTTAGCTACGTAGCTGTGTTGTTTATATTGTACTCCTGCTTCAAAATTAAGGCTAAGGCACACTTTGACTGAAGCCTGCATATGTGTCTTCCCATACAGATTGGACACTTTTCTCACCTGAAATATAACATATGTTCATGTCACTCAAGGAGCATTCAAAGTTTTGAAAATTAAAGCCAACACAGAAGAGCCAAAAAACTTGCAGTTCCTTGAATATCCACTGGGGGCTGGCTGCAAAAGCGAGTCAATCCTTATAGACACCCATGTTTAAATATCCACCTTTACTACGTTTATTGATATAAACGTTTACATCCTGGTACAAAACAGTTTTATAGTTATATTTCCCATTTATGACAACTGTATGGGGGTGAATTCTTATGTAATTCATCAGTTCAATTTATATTAATCCATAAATCCATTAAGCTTAACTCAAATACATTGCCTACCCTGTAACACCATTAATTAAGTCGTGCATAATACTGGGTGTGATTTGAGTGACAACTTGACACTGCAGATGTCAATCCACTAGCTGTCTGCTATGCATCACATTAGCTAACCAGCTAACTGGAACTGTTCTAGTTTAAGAGGATGATGCATAGGGTAGGGATGGTGGATTAGCATATAAATTAACATTATCCACCACAGGTTTTTTTCTAAGCTAAAGGTAAGCTAGCTACTGTAGCTTGTGGTAACTGAAACATATACATTACTCATTTACTCATCGTCTATACCGCTTAATCCTGTATTTAGGGATTGGGGTGGGGGCTGGAGCCTATCCCAGAAGGCTTAGGGCACAAGGCGGGGTACACCCTGGACAGGGTGCCAATCCATCGCCGGGCAACAGATACATTACTGCACAGTGAAAATCTTAATTCTTCAAATATCACAGCTTCTTGTTAGTAGGCTGGGGTCAGAGCTCAGGGTCAGCCATTAAACAGCACCCCTGGAGTAGACAGGGTTAAAGGCCATGTTTAAGGGCCCAACAGCAGCACCCTGGCAGAGTTGGGGCTCAAACCGCCAACTTTCTGATCAGTAACTCACAGCCTTAACAAACTGACCCACCACCACCCCAGAAGTTAAGTAGTTGTTCCAAACAACAGCCAGTCTCTTTGACTCCGCCCATTTGCCCATTTATGGATTAACCTAGGTTTAGGTGGAGTCAGCGCCTGCCAAGATGCAAAGCTCTTACATTTGAGTTTGAAACTGCTCTTCAAACCCATGGAGGATGTCATGGAGCATTTGTCCAGTTCTTTCAAACAGTCTACAGTATGTTGTCCCTGTAAGTAAAAATACTTGATGCATAAAGCAGTCTGAAGGAACTGACATGTAGTCACATTATGGTGAATACAGTTCATATTTCAGTGCAAAAATAATAGTTCTGAAAGGAGTATTAAACTGTACTGGTGAGGTATTCTATGCTTAAAGCCTTCAGCTATGTCTCTTTTCTTCCCAGTTTCGCTCCATTTGAAAGATTGTAAAATGTTCAGGCCTGTGCAGGCCTCAGATTTGATCCATTGGAGTTAATTTGTCACAGACACATCTCAGGACCGATTTTCATCTGCAGTTTCATCCACACTTTTGGGTCGTGCTTTTGACAAATGACCTTGGGCATCCATTACTCTCTCGCTCTTTCATCTTAGCAGAGGAAAGTAGACCTGCTGCGCTGGCTCCACTGAGAAAAACTTTCAGCTGCTGGCATGGGGGGGGCGACGAGGGCACAAATGGACAGCAGTGTTAATGGAATTGACATTAATTTGACGGAGCGCTGGCTAACGTGAAGTCACTGGCAGTTCATAAGAATAATATTATGCTAGGATTAGCATGCGAGAGAGCCTCTCTCAAAGTAGATGCTGGGTATTTTGGGTGGGATGTCGAAACGCAAGAATGCATTGTCATACTGGACAGAATGCAACTCGATACTGGTGTGTGCTAAAACAAAGGTGTGATCAAGCATCCAGCTGGGTTTCATTGCTCAGATTCTTTGAAAGGCCATGTTTAGTTGTATTGCATAGTCGGAATATCTTAGAGATGAGCTTCAAGCACATAGTGAATAGGTAAGTATCAGGGAGTAGAAAGCAACAAAGTCACTCCAAGCAAGGCTGGCTGAAAATGACCTAACTGAGAATCCTTTGTGGATAAATTGCAAATATGACAGTAGATGATGGTTGACGGAAGGCTTGCACATATGAATGGTAATTAGTCTCCATACCAGACTGGAGCAGTAGCCTACATTTGGGGATGAGTAGACCAAAAAAACAAAGACAATGCCTTTGTCAGCAACTTGTATACAACTGCACCAACTTGTATTCCAAAGTAATACACTCACTTGTATACTATTGCATATTCTGAGATATTACATAAAAATATTCTCACTCACTCATTGTCTTTACCATTTTGCCCTATATACAGGGTTGAGGGGGGCCTGTGGGGACACAAGGCGGCGTATACCTTGGACGGGGTTCCCAATCCATCACAGTACACGCATACACAAACTCACATGCTCATTCACACACTATGGAGAATTTGGGAATGCCAAATAGCCTAATCTGCATGTCTTTGGACAGTGGGAGGAAACTGTGGGCAGTACCTACCAATCACAGGGAGGACATGCAAATTTACATAGAGATAAGAGGGTTGTTCTGAATAGATCTTCAGACAGCATGAAGAGATCTTTTAGAAGGTCTAGGTCAACCAGGTTGTGACTCTGTTGATGTCTTACACTTTAATTTAAATTTAATTATCATTTAATAACATTAGAAAGGGCTAATTGATGATTCCTAGCTATTAGTCTCTGGGAAAGTCCAACTTCAGAATGACAAACGATCCAGCCTCTTATTAAATCAGAAAGGAATTTTCACTTCTAGGCATGCTTAAAGAATGGCATATTGTAATCTGAAGAGAAGGAAAACAATAGTAGGCATAACAAAGACAACACATATAGCTTGACTTATAACTTCTGGATTTTGTTATAGTACAGGGGTAGGTAACTATAATGTGTAAAGATCCAGTTATTGTTTATAGTCGGAAGTGTTATTTTTATATACACTGATCAGCCGTATCATTAACACTATTGCATGGTGAACTGAACAATATTGATCACCAGCTACGTATACAGCAGCAAACTGGGATGAGTCAGACGGGTCCTGAGGGCAGAGGGGGGTCTCAATCACTTGCAGCTTAGGAGCACCTTGTGTAGCGAGAGAGAGAGAGAGATCAGTTAGGTATGGACACAGTCACGTGATGTATAAGGTGAATGTATATTTAGTGCAGAATGTAAGCAGGGACTTCGGCAGGACTAATTATGTCAACATAACTAAAAGGGAGAGCCAGAAGACATCAATCATCACACACATCAATCAACTCAGAATCAAACGCTAACACAGAGGACTTGGTAAAGACTGTAGCATAAACAAAAAAGCTAATACTTCACAACAGGTATGCATACGGAGAGTCTTTATACTGTGGATGGGATTGCAGCCAGGTTTGAACACACTGTGCAGTCAGGTGATCTTGAATGTGAAAGAGAGTTGTAGTCCATAGCAGTCCTAGTTATTGGGCATGCTTTTAAAATCAGAACAGAACAGGCTGGCTGTCTTTGGTGAGTGAGTGCTCATATGGATGCAGTTTGGGATGTAAAAAAAATGGACTTAAATCAGTTTCAGTGGTTGATTTAGCATCATGTTCAACTGGCACTGACAAGAGCTGATTAGTGCCAGTGGTTTGAGATAAACCATAAAAACTGCAGCCAACAATCAACTCTCACAATCCCACCAGTTTTGTGCCCTTGAGAAAAGTAATTAGGTGTGTGCATTCACAACAGCAAACAACACCCCCATCACTTTCTCATTGTTGTTTAAGCATGAACATTCATGTACCAGCCAAAGGCCATTACCGATTCCCATTAACCCTAATCAAAAAGCACTTGTGCCAAGAGCCGAAGGGTCCGACATCAAACAGCACTAACAGTGTTAATGACCCGTCCTGAACACGGGACCGCTTCGGCACTCGATCTCAGCCCAGAGTAAGAGGAGAAGGGTTTTTTCCCTTTCTTTCCTTTGATAAAACTGAGTGTTAGAAGCCTCTCAGACGGATTATCCATTTAGCAGCTTAAGAGCAGATTGGACTGTTTTCCACACAATACTCAATTCAATTGAGTTGTATTTGGATAACACTTTTAACAATAGACCTTATCACGAATCAGTTTTACTGAAATCTGGATGTAGTTTTAGAATCCTAATGAGCATTGTTAGGCGAAAAAACTCTCTAAGACAACATGAGTAAGAAACCAGGACAGTTTTATGTTCTTATCTGATACAGCTGTGTGTGTGTGAGTGTGTGTGTTTATAAAGCAGTTCAACCCCCGTGAGATGTCAAGCATGCAATAAAGCATCTTTACACATAGAGGTGATTCCCTGTTAAAGGTTATTAGGCATTGATGAAAATCGTAATCACACAAATCATTAGTCAGTTGATGAATCCAGATTGGGAACATGATGTACACTCGTGACATTTATGAATTGGTTTATTGCTTTCCCAGTTCATGCGCAAAGCTTTTCAGTGTTGGGTAGATCTTATAAAATGTGCACTGCTGCTTCTGCTGATTGCATTTGTATGCAGTAAGGAATTTGTAAGCTCCTTTTTTGAAAAGTCTGAGGGAGTTTCCACAGCGTCCTCCAAAATACATACACAATGTGGAATGAGCACACTAAGTAGTTCCTATGTGTGAATGAGTGTGTGAATGTGTGTGTGTGTGTGTGTGTGTGTGGTGCCCTGAGATGGACTGGTCTTCCATCCAAAGTCTTTTCTGTCTTTGCATGTTTTCCAACAATATACTATATTCCAGATCCACTACAACCCTGGCTAGTATTAAGCAGTACAGTAATTTAAGAGGGAATAACTAAGAAATTAATATTTGCAACCTGATGTTCATCCACATGAGATTTGTGAATAGTTTTAATAATTATGTTCAAGGGTTTGACATTGTGGAATAGAAAATCACATTTTTTGTTTAAGACCCAAATTGGGCATTTGAAGGTGTCATAATTAAACTTGTTTTAGTCACAGTTGCAAAAATACTTATTCTTATTACTTTACTATTTAACCATGGCAGCACAGTGGCTTAGTGGTTAGCACTGTTGCACCTCCAGGGTCGAAGCCTTGGTCTGTGAAAATGGAGTTTGCATGGTCTCCCTGTTCTTGGTGGGTTTCCACCAGGTGCTTTGTTGGAAAGACATGCAGGTTGAGCTAACTGGCATTTCCAAATTGCCAGTAGTGTGTGGGAGACATTCGGGCGTCAAGCTGGAAACCTGACACTATAAATAACTCCCATATCTGGGTGGTGTCTGTCATCCGATGTACTGGATGGCATGTTGACGGACCAAAAAATATCTTATTAACAGTTACATTTACATCTGAAGGCTTTTGATCAGTCAATAACAGTAGGAGTAATTTTACAGACTGTCAATAATGCAGATTGCCAACATTCCTGTCTTGGAGTGGATAAGTATGTGTGAAAGTGTGTGAATAAAACAGTGGTTCTTTCCAATCAGCACAGATTGCTAGTATTTCGGCCAAGTGCACTAACTCAACACACTTTAAACCCACAGTGCTTCAGTGGAGTGCCCATAGCCCATGCAGCTGAGGGCATTATGTTGACTGAAGAGGGAATTACTGATTAAAACCCCTCAAAATGAATTAGCTAAGAGTTAAAGTCCTGTACCCATCCATAATTCAATTTAGGTGACATCCTCAATATCCTGTGTAAAGACCTCAGGACAAAAATGCACATAAATTTGGATCAAAACCTCATACATTCCTGCCCTCGGCTGCATTTGTTTACCTCCGAGCTCACCAGCCAAAATGGTAAGGCACTTTATTCGAGCATAGTCACTACAACTGAAAATTACACATTCAAGGTTTGATACAAAGGCAGATGAAAGCACATTTGAACATTCAAAAGAGAGCATTCCTAAAATTAATTTCATCTCCAGGGTTCATGCATATTTAATAGAGAGAGCTCCAATATCACAGGGTAATGCAAACCCAACAAGCTTGCAGTCAACAGAGAATGCGAGAGAGAGAGAGAGAGAGAGAGAGAGAGAGAGAGAGAAAGCCTGGTCGTTGTCGTGAGTAATATTCCTCCGTGGTGCAGAGAGGCTTTGAAGGAAGAACAGAGTTTGTATGGTCGAGGTTAAACAGCACAGAGCTCCACTGACTGCACTGGTTGGTCTTCTGAGACTCCAATACACATGCAAGGAAGCACACACACACACACACACACACACTGGGGAAACACACACGCACAATGCTGTGACAGTAATTGACGAGCCCTGTGGACACGATCCCCAGAGAGCCTCCTGGCTTCAGTCAAATAAACAAAGTACCAGCTCACAGGGGACACACAGATACACACATAGATGCACAATGTTACAGTCACTATTTGATAGAGCACAACCACATTGTTACATTCTCAATCCAACAAATCATGCTCACACACTGTGTACGCAGACATTCTCTCACAGTCTCCTGAATCGCCTGAAATGCATGTACACATTATTGTCATGGTTGCTAATCCACATAGATAACTATATCAGGTGGTTCATAACAGCACTCCCGAAAATAGGAGGAGTCACCATTTGTCTTGTAAGTTGATTTTTCTTTAAGCGTAATTGAAGAATTTATGTTTTAAATATTAATTGCCATATGCATGTCATCTTCACGTGCCAATCTACTGTGCACAAATGAAATAAATATAGTCTTGCCAATATTTGCACCACATGTTGCAAGGGCACACTGCAGAGAACATTGCAATGCGTTGTGGGTACACAGTACATAGACACACTGAACTGTGAGGATTTACATTTAGCAGATGCCCTTATCCAGAGTGGCTTGAGCAAGGCCCTTAACCCAGTTGAGGGTTAAGGGCCTTGTTCAAGGGCCCAACAGGGACAACTTACTGGTCATGGGATTTGAAGTCCAATGCCTTAACCACAACCTGCAGTCTGTGGGGACACCACATGGAGTTACTACACCGTAAGAGTACACTGTACTGTTGGGACACAGTGTAAGGACAGGCTGCACTGTGGGGACACACTACTGTGGGGACACGCTAGAGTGACACACTGAATTGTAGAAAATATTTAAGGAAAGGCTGAATTATGAGGACACACTGCAATGCTAGAATGCACTATGGGAAGAATTGCATGGGAACACTGTACTGAGAGCACACTGAACTGTGGGGACACACCAAGTGTACATTGTGGGGACAGAGTGGGGACACTGACCTGCATGGTCAGTGTATGGTGATGGACACACTACAGGGACACGCAGCACAGTGAGGACGTACTGCACTGTGTGGACACACTACATGGACAATGCGCTGTGGGGACACATTCTGGAGCCTTCAATACTGTGAAGGACAGGCTTCACTGTGTGGACACACTACAGGGACACTCTGCATTGTAAGGACCTAATGCAGGGAAATGTTGGCACCCTGTGTTACCAAGAAGGGTGAGTAAATTAAGCAGTGGGTATGAGCTACTAAGCAATGAAAACACATACAGAAACTCACTATCGGAGATAGACAGAATTTATTATAATAACAATCTCTTTTTCTCTCTCTCTCTCTCTCTCTTCTTATATGCAGAAAGGTATGATTTGTTAAACTAACAACTCAATAGACCACACACCCACATACACACAAAGAAAAACTATGTATCAGTCAGTAGGAATAATAGCCTTGTAAACTTGCATATCAGCATTATGTCAGGTCATATGTCCCTAATTCCTGCCCGTCCCCACATTTGCATGTCCTCTCTGACAGCGGCGTGTGTTCTCCACCACCCTCCCCACTCGTTTTTGCCAATGCTGATTGTGTATTCTTTGCACATGTGAAAAATGAGCCATGAAACGGTGTTGTCAAGCTGAACAGAATTTTAATTACTGAATGAGGCTCTGCTCAGTAAGAGGACGCTCCGCCGGCTCGGAAATCACAGAGAAGGATGTCGGCACTGATACACACTCCAGTGTTGGCAACACACTCCAATGATACAGTTCTGGGGCACATTTCAGAGACACTGTTCAGTGGAGACTCGTTGCAGGGGGCATACTGTTTTGCAGAGACAAAATATGACATAAGGATACACTGCAGTGACACAATGCACTTTGGGGACACAGAGTAGACAGACTGATATATGAAAACACACTGTAGGGACATGCTGCTAAACAGGTGCAAAATATTTCCAGTTATTCCCAGAAACACATTCTGGATACACACACTGCACAGTATAGAGTCACACTGTCTCATTGTCTGAGAATCACTATGAGACAATGCGGGAACATATGGGAGGGCACACTGCATTGTGGGGACATTGTGGGAACACACTGCAGGCATGCACTCCATTATGGGCACACAATGTAAAAACACTCTACACTGTACAACAAGCTGTGTGTACACAGTCCTTGTAACTACATGCTGAAGGGGGACATTACATTGCACACTGTAGACACATATGTGGACACTGCATTGCAGGGACACACTGTAGACACATACACATTGCATTGTGGAGACTTCTGTAGACACATACATACAGCATTGTTGAGACATCTGTAGACAAATACATTGTGCATTGTGGGGACCTCTGTAGACACATAGCCTACATAGAGCATTGTTGGAACATATGTAGAAAAATACACACTGCATTGTGGGGACACACCATAGACACATGCACATACACACTGCCTTGTCAGAACCTCCATACACACATACACACTTCATTGTGGGGACACATCATAGACACACATATATATATATATATACACACTGCATTGTCGGGACCTCTGTAGACACATACACACTGCATTGTGTAGACACATACACATACACACTGCATTGTGGGGACACATCATAGACACATACACACTGCATAGTGTAGACACATACACATACACACTGCATTGTGGGGACACATTATAGACACATACACACTGCATAGTGTAGACACATACACACTGCATTGTGGGGAAGTCTGTAGACACATATTTGATTCATGAACACTCACATTCCATGCAAACTTAAATAATTCTTTTGATTGTGTAAAGCTGCTTTGCGACAATGACAATTGTTAAAAGTGCTATACAAATAAAATAAAATTGAATTGAATTGAATCCCTCTGCTTTTAACTTTACCCTGTGTGTCCTCAAATGTTTCATTAGGTTTGACGTGTTTCCCGCATTACACGCAATTTTCGAAAGACATTTGTTGCATGTCACGGTATCCAAAACCTTATTTTTGTTAAATACAACCACACTTTATGGGTGAATTGCCTTTGAAACTATGGGAAAATCTAAACAACTCGGCCAAGATCTCCTCTTTATGACCAATGTAGCTTAAGTCAACCACAAACACCCATACAAAAATATACAAAAATAAATAAATAAATCACGGGATTGCACAGATACAATATGGTTCATGAAAGAGGCACAAAATAACACCAAGGAATGATCAAATTTAGATGTCAGGCTATGACAGATGCCAACTCCAAAACTGACAGTAGATGTTTGCAGGTCATCAAAAGCAGATAAGAGGAATGTTCTCTGGTCAGATGAAACCAAAAAAAGGACTGTTTCGTCAATGCCATAACGATCAGCATTATGTCTGGAGGAAACGGGTGAAGCTTTTTGTTTTTCTGACAAAAGAGACTGTTGCACTTCAGAAAACAGATGGCTTCATGAAAAAAGGAGGATTATAATTAGCTCATTTGCGATGCAGAAAATTACCTGTGACTCATGATGGCTCAGTGTTGGAGAAGAGAAGTATTATGACTGCTTTTGCTAGACATCGGTTTGACTGTCGCATTTATGGAGAACCAGTTGAAAGAGCACCACCTCTTTACAAGAACTTGTCTTTTAGATACCATCAGACAGATTTACATGGACCCTAGTTTATGACTAATAATTTGAATAATATCCCAATCAGACGAAACAATGCACCATACAAACACCTCAGTCGGACAGACTGGGCCGTTGTGGCCTGATGAGAATGAGAGAGGCGATGTAAACCTTAGGCAGTCTGCGTAGTACAGGAGGTAAAAATTAGACTTGTAAAACTTGCTTGGTCTGATTGTTTCTGCGCATGTTTGCCCCACATAAGGCTAACGTCAGGTGACTCGACAAGTATCCAAGAAGGAACTTTTGCTTCCATTTCTGATCAGTGAAGTCCATGAGAACAACTCTCTCTTACCAGTCTGTATTTCAGACTTTCATCAAAAAAAAAGAAAAATGACTGGGTTTCTGGCTGAGGAAGGGATATTGATTGGCGCACATTTCACATTTAGTAAAGCATCTAGCAAATCATAGATTAAAATTTAATTATTTTAACACAGAAAGCAGGATTTATTGTAAAAGATGGGAAGCCAACCTCAAAGGATGGAGAAAAATACTACTTCTGTTATATTTCTAGCAGATTAACTGCTTCAAAGCGATCAGAACCAATTCGTGCATGTCAAAAAAAAAAAAAAGTTATATTTTTATAAAAGTTGTAATATCTAATCAGAATGATTTCTAGTTGAAGAGGATTTATATTGTGCTCGATGAGGAGGAAGGTAGGAGCTTGAACTGAAATTCTGAATACACTTTTTCATGCACTCTTGTGACTGGATTGGCTAGGACGTCTTGTCTGTCTGGGACGTCCAAGTGAGACAGAGTCCTTGAGATGGTCAACTCTGAGGCGTTGCACACCTGTCTGGTGTCCGTCTTCAGTTTTCAATAGAGTCAAACACTTGCTACATAAAAACCAGCACTAATCAATGTGTGTGTTAAGGGGAAATCACCAAACAATTTAATCATTAGCTACAACCTTCGCTAATCACTTAGCCAGCATGGATTGTGGAATATAAACGAAAGAGAAAACGCTGAGGGTGAAAATCAATGAGCTGTAATTTCCACTTACTCTGTAGGGAATAGAAAACTACACAGTGCACTAGAAGCCTGCAGAGATGAATGTCCTCAAATGGAAAGTTGTGCGCCTCGTGACTTTGGTGGAAGAGCTTAACATGTGCGCTCACATGCACACAGAGTCGTAAAGGTGTAAATGCTGGCCCGTGGTATTCGAGGGGGATGAAACAGAATTAATATTTGGTAGCAGCTTGGCTATGGGTGTGGTTAATGTTGTTGGTCTAATTGGGGAGGAACTGAAAATCAATAGGGCACAACAAGAGAGGACATTGGTTTCTTTCAAAATGGACCTCTTTTTCAGTTAAGTGGAAATTAGAACAATATAAATCTGAATCTTTTTAAATAATTTTGAATCAAGATCTGTGTGGAACCTTGCCATGCTTTGGACCTTGCCTTTTAGTATCTTTTAGTATACTTGGCTTTGTCAGACAGGTTCTGTATAAGTTATTTCTTGATGCAACAGGTCTGGCAGTAATCAGGCCTGAGTTTTTCGGTAAGTAAAATTTAACTCGGCTTTCCAAAAATCGTGGCTAATCAAAGTTCATTCATGATTTAGCAAGCAGGCAAAAATCATATACTTTTTCATATAGGGTCAGCCTGACTTGGACAGCTTTTTTCCTTGAATAAATGATTCCATTCAAAAAATTTTGTATTTAATCAGGTTATCTTTTGTGTAGTATTAAAATTTGTTGATGATCGGAATCATTTAAGTGTGACGGTAAAAAAAAAAAATCAGGAAGGAGCAAATACTTTTTCACAGCACTGTACGCTATGAATGCAAATTTCCAGCAGCCATCATACTGAAAGACCCATGATGTCACCCTTACATTCATGGTATTTGGCAGATGGCCTTATCCAGTGTGACTTGCATTCATCTCATTACACATCAGAGCAGGTGATGTTTAAGGGCCTTGCTAAAGAGGGCAACTGAGGCAATCCTGGGGTTTGATCCAATGACCTTATGATCATAAGTTCAAAGTTCTAAACTGGAAAGTTGACCATTCGAGAAAAAAAATCAGTTGCTCAGGTTGATTCGTGTGACTTAAGATTCTTGAGAAAAGTTTCTTGAAAATGCTTTCTTGCTGGTATCAGTTAAAGGTCCCATATGTTTAACAAGTTTGAAGTCTCAGAGCTCTCCCAAACTGTCTGTTAATGCTGCAGCTGAAATTCTCCTTAGATAATATATATTTTTTAATACCTCGAAATGAGTCGTTGCAGTATCTATGTAAACAAGCTACGGCCGAGCCACACCCGCCAGAGAGTAGATCTTCTTGTATGAGGTCATATTAGGGGGAAAATTCTTTTTTTAAAGCTTTTTTAAACTTACAAAATACAATAAATACATTTTTGCAATTCAAAACAATGGAAAATGGACAATAAGATTTATATTTTCTGTTTATACATGCAGATGTCTAAAAATGACTAAAAAGCAAATTTTTCAGGATATACAGTATGGCCTTCAAAGTACCTATAATCTATAGATTTTTAATGTATTACTAAAGTTTAATCATTTGCCTTTTCCCAGACTGGCACACTTCCTCATTGTCAGAAATCATTAGCTACCACTGAGACGTTTGAGTTTGGGTTACATGGGCAGTGTTGTTGGTCTGAGGGTATTTGTCTGTGGTGTGTGTGTGTGTGTGTGTGTGTGTGTGTGTGTGTGTGTGTGTGTGTGTGTGTGTGTGTGTAGGGCTGCATGGTGACTTACTTCTCACAAAACAGGAAGTAGGTGTCTCCTCTCTGAATTTGGCAAACGCAGTCAGACCAGGCCAGGGAAAGACACCGGGGACACACACAGCGCATACACACAGCTTGTGTGGTCAGCCACAGAAAAGCTCCTCCTGTTCTCTATATAGGAAATGGTACAGAAGCAGTTTTTTTATTTTTAGACATGTTACTGAAGATAATAAGAAAAAAAAGGTATAAATTAACTGATTTGTGAAAATTAAACATGTGCGTGCAAACACGCACACGCGCACACAAACACACACACACACACACACACACACACACACACGAGTACAGCCTTCTTTTCCCTCCCAACTGCATGGACAGGAAATGCAGTTTATAAATAAGTCATTGAGTTCCTGCTTGGAGTTCTGACTGGAAAGGAAGGGAGGGAGAATCAAATGTGCTCATGCGCGTGCGCACACACACACACACACACACACACAGGTTTGCTTTAATATCCTTGTAAGTACCTTCTATTGGCAAAATTACTGTTACAACTAATTCATGCTATGCCTAAACCTAAACCCTAACCTCAGTAACTACAAGGGAATATTAAAAAAAAATTATATTTCTTGCTTATCTGTCTATCTATCGATCTATTTACACTGATTAGACATAACATAAACAAAACCGCCATGTGATTTGAATAACGCTGATTAAATGATGTGCCAGTAAGCTGGTGACAGGATCATGGGCACCCAAGGCTCACTTATGCCCACTTGTAGTAAAGGAACCACTGCACCACCATGCCACCATCTATCTATCTATCTATGTACTGTACTGTACAGTATGTGTGTATGTTTGTATATATGCATGTAAGTAACTTTCTTACACACACACACACACACACACACACACACACACACACACAAGAAACGATTACACATAACTTTAAAACCAGTTTTACTGAGCATGCTAGAAATTATGCCAGATGCCAGAGGTCTTCTGCTAATTTTGTCACACTTGCTCATTTATATTTCCATGCAAAACCCAGGAGCCTACATTAGGTCTTTTTGTTTCCATCTGAAAACTGGTCCGTCCTAAAATATGTTGCTTTCTTTACAATCATGCAAATACACTCACTCTCTCTTTCTCTCACACACACACACACACACACACACACACACACACACACACACACACACATGCATGAACGGATGTATTTGCACTGTAGGAGGAAACCAGAGTACCCGGAGGAATCCCACCAAGTAAAGAGAGAACATGCAAACTCCACACACTCAGACCTGAGGCGGTGCAAGGCGACAGTGCAAACCAGTACTAACCACTAGGCCACTATACTGCCGTGTGTGTGTGTGTGTGTGTATTTATGTGCGTGTGCGTGCGCGTATGTGTGTGCGTATGTGTGTATATACAGTATGTGTGTGTTAATTTTTTTTTATATTTGTGTGTGTGTGTAAACTTTAAACTTTAAGGTATTCCTAACCATCTGAGGTCATTTAGTCCCCACCAACACATTAAAACACACCCCCACAAACACTTTGATAAGGTCCTGTATGTGTTACATTTGAACAAAGTTCGACATGCTGTTCTCATTTGCGGGTCGTAATTTCCACATGGTTGAATATGTTGATTTCCATGTGCAGTCATGTGTTTGCATTGTGTGTGTGTGGGTGGGTGTGTGGGTGGGTGATAGGTGTGGTGTGAGACTGCCTACCCTGCCTCTATATAACGCCTCACTTTTTCCTTGTTTCTCAGGACTAAACACACAAACGCTCTGAAGCTTTAATGTCTTTGGTAAATCCCCTAATAAAGATGTGTCAGTACGCACCCAGCTATTACTCACATCACAGTGCAATTTCCTAATTCCAGTGCAGCAGTGCTTTTATTTAAACATAGGATTGTAATCTGTGACAAGTAGTTACATTGGCCTGAGTAGCTTCTAAGTTACACTATATATTTTTGTAAAAGGTGAAGAAAGCTTTAGTATGTGGGTACAAAATCTACTGTACTTAAGCAGACTGTGTGTGTGTCATGCCCAGCACGGAACCGCTGATAACTGCATACGTTTAAAAGTTTCTGAGCTCGTATTACAGTACGTGCTTTTTTTGAGGTTGTTTGTCGATGAGCATATTGTCGTATCCGCGAGCTTGACCTCATGTGTGTCCGTTTGTATACATGCTAGGCCATATGGCAACATATTAGGGGTGTTTCCCCGTCCCAGAATGCAGTGACGCAGCATGGAGTGGTGAATGCCGGACTAAATATAGAATGATTGAGCATGAACTCTGACCTGAGTGGGTACAACACACACACACACACACACACACACACAGACTAAGCTTCCCCCAGCATCTGAATAAAGGCCCACACAAAATGAATCAATGGAGATCATGGCACACTCAGCGATGGCTCATAGTGTCTCGATTAAATCACTGATTGTGTTGGGAACTAAACACCCTTCTGCACTTTTGTTTCCAATTTTGCTGTGGGGAAAAAAAAAAAGGAAGTTTGCCTTAGTTATAGAGAATTTGAAGGATGATGATTGTTTTTGTCATTTATTAAAATGATTGTATAAGAACAACATTTTGTCGAAATCAGTTGTAAGCGGGTCGTGTATGAAAATTGTTGTTTCTCAATATTTTGTATTTTGTTGTTTGACCTTGCTAGGTTATCTCGATTCTGGTATTTCCAGAGCTGCTGATCTCTAGAGTTTAAACAGAATGGTCAGAGGAGAATATACAGACTGTTTTTTGCTGAGAGGAAGCCAGTGACTTGGCTACTCATGTGTCTACACAGAACAATTATTATAAGTTTATAAGTTAAAAACGCCCTTTATTTCTCTATATAATCCTCTTCTACACTAACTATCCCAGCGTTTCACTTTCCATCAGGGTAGAAAGTGTTCTCAGTACATAGGGCCATGATCACATTGCCTGCTTTGAATGTCTGAAACACTGGCCTCCCAGGAACTTCATTAATGGCCCAAACATGTGGAAATCGCTTGCAGGTCAATAACTTCCTGTAATGTGCAAGTGGTGTTGGTGAATGATTGGTGTACAGTTCCCACTCTTCCGGATATGTCTCTTCCGCGAGTTGGATCAAGCGGTCTGCAAATTTCTTGAGAAATTTCATCAAAAATCCTGGTTTGACTTGAACACCCCTCATAGACTGTGAACAGAGAGCTCTGTCTACAAATAATGTTTTAACTTCCTGCTGTACATGGAACATTTCAAGTGAGAAGAGCACAACACCATCTATGGTTAACAGCGATGTTGCCTCTAGTCCCGCATACTGAGCATGGGCTGGTATGAGATTTGATGGTATGAAAAATATCATAGTATTACGGCAAATACAGCTCGAAAATTAAATATCTGGGTTAAAAACAACAAAAGAATGTTTTTCCACTGAACACAATTATTTTATAAAAATCATTTTACATATAGAAAATTTGGAACATTAGTAAGTATGTATATCAAGTTAGAATAATAAAATAAATAATAAAAATAATACAAAATGAGAATAATAATAATAATAATAATAATAATAAGACTGAAATAAAATAAATGTAGTCCTTTGAGGGAGGATAAAACTGTAATGATGGTTAACTCTGGTCCAAAAAATGTATGCACTTTGGTAATGAATATAGCACTAAATTAAACATACAGTAAACAATGTAGTATTATGTAATTGGTTTTTATGAAAATCACATTCTATTAGTGCTAAGACTACTATAATGCTGTAATATATTGAATTCAATATTTTGTTTTACACACACACACAAGGAGAGAGCGAGCACGAGTGTGTCGACTTGTATGTTTATATATACACACACACACACACACACACACACTTGTGTCGTCTCTGTACAACGCTTAAACTGTCATATGACACTAGAATTTCTGTCATACTGTCGCAAAAACACCAACGATTTTGAACACGTACACAACACTGAAAGATTTAAAAGTATAGACGTGATACTCGTTAAAATTCAATAAATTACTAAACTAATTTTGCGGGAAACTAGTACTTCTAGTGTGAAGTAACTTAATTGGGAAACTAGCTGATGTTAGCTAGGTTATTTTAAGACAATGTTACAAAGAAGGTCAATGTTTAGCAAAGAAGCGCTGGTGCTGCTCTGTGTGCTTTCACTACCTGAAAAATTTCCCATTCGGCTGACTTCGTCTTTTCCGACAGGGGAAATTTCTGGGGGTTCACCTCCTTCGGCCAGCACGCGCAGCTTCACGACTGGCCGGACCAATCGGAGGGGGGAGGGGGAGGAGTCATGTTACTCTGCGCTGCACACGACCTGAGGGGACCTGAGGGATCCTGCGCTTTTCTGTCTTTGACGTACTGCAGGAACGTGTGATGGAACATTTTAGTGGTTTTGAAACCGTGACATTTTCAAACCATGATACACCTTGAAACTTGAAACCGGCCCATGTCTCCCCTTCAGGCACGTATATGCGTCTAGTGTTGGGGTTCTATGTGTTTTGTCATTTAATTAAACATTTGTGAGAATTTATAAATGAATTATTTTTTTTTTTGTTTAACATTTTGTTGACAATGTTAAATTTTTCTTCAAAACAATGATGAATTAATTACATTTTACAGAAGGTTACAAAAATGTCCAGTCTCCTCAGTCATCTTCTTTAAATTGTTTTGTTTAGAATTGAAAGCCAGCACCGTGAGTTGAACCCGAATCGCTCTCTTATTCAATTCCCAGAAAAAACCCACAGAATTCTCATAAACCAGTCAACAAGCTACAGATCTAACCAGTCCACTAATGTAATAGGATGATTTTGTAATGTCCTCTTTGTCCATTATGAAATTGATCAATAATCATCTTCTATCAAACCATCAAAAAATGGCACGAATCCCAAAATGAATTTTTTTTTTTTTTTTTTTTTTTAAATAACAGATTGCATCTTGTTGCATCTCTCCTCATATTAAACCTCATGGACAAAAGAGCATAATGTTCATTCTGCTTGCTGTCAATAAACACGCTGCTTGTGATAAAAATATTTATCAATAAACTAGTACAGGTTTTTGGCAGATACCAGGCTGTAAAAGCAACCTATGTGTTTCTCAGGACAGCAATCAGTCAAACAATAAACAATACAATCTCAAAAGTATAAAAATAATAATAACTGCAGACATTTAGACCAACTGTGCTCGGCTATGGTGAGAAACTCTACTAATGCGTGTGGTGTATTATTCTGATTACAAAACATTTCCTGTCTTTTGTTCTTCACATCTCTTATGTGTGTTCAGCTCAGTGGTTAGCAGTTGTTGTTTTTTTTTTTTTTTTTAAATCCCCAAGATCATTTTATTTTCTAGCCCGCTTTCCTTTCTCTTGCCATTAGGGCTCATGTTACCACTCCAGCTTACTGGTCCTTGGGTGGGGTGCACTGAATATTCTGCTGCTGCTTCTGTTTGACTTGTGAATTCTGGGGGATGTAGTTCAGGCATGTTCCTGTGCAATTCTGGTTCAGAGGTTACGCTGGCATGGTCACTCACTTCAAATCTACGTTTTATGGGTGATGTATTCTGTAGTCTAGATGGGGTGTGGTTTAAATGTTTACAAGACTCTCTGACATACTTTGCCATGTTTTTTTTTTTTTTTGTCTCACAATGATCTATTTTTTTTCCTTTGAACTCACCGTCACTGTCCTGCAAGCCCTTTCGCATCATATAAATGTGTTCACATGTTCAGCGAGCAATGGGTATTTTATTGCATGCAGTGCATTATGGGTAATGCGTCCTGTCCTGTAGGTTTCGTCAGATGCTGTTGCTGCTGCTCGGGCTCCCCCGGGCGCTGGTGAGCCTACGTGATCTTTGGAGCTTTTATAAAAAGACACTAATTAGATTTGAGGCTGTAATTTCATAAGCTGCAAGTGAGGAAGAGAAAAAGACTCTTGGTGTCAGCTGACTTGTGAGCAAATGGGCAGTTTAGTGAAACCTCCTATTGGATTATATGCAATTATACTGCCCAGACAAGCACGATTATCTTTCACAGGAGAGTATTACAGGCAATTAGGCTGTACTTTTTTTTAATGTTCACATGCTCAAGTATGATTCATATTTATGTGGCCTTTTCCACTATAATTATGGATCTGCTAGGACTTGAGAGGGAAATGATGTGGGTGTGTGGGATGTGTCTTTCCCTATGGCCTTCTATGAACTGTCTCTTTGTGTGTGTGTACGCACATGTACGAGTGGCTATTCATGCACGTGTCTCTTTAATGTGGCCCATATGTGTCACATCAGTCCTAATTAGGTCTTTTTAGGAACTCTAATGTGCTGAACACTGAGGCAGGGAGATGAAGACATCCACAGCAGAGCATTTGATCAGTTTAAGAAGACGACTTCAGACAAGACTTATGTGACACATTTCCTTTGCAGTCAGCACTCTTTACACCCATCTTTGAGGGAACTCACTTTTTTTATATATAGCTTTCGCACTGACAGTGCAAAAATGAACACGGCTTCAGAAAAGCTTTGAGCAAAACGTCCTGTACTCAACTAAACCAATCGCCTGGATCAGTTCACTCTGAAATTGGATCATTTTTCAACAGCTTGGGTTTCTTACGTGACTCAGCTACGTCCTTTAATGTCACTCCAGCTTCAGTAGGGAAAATGTGTCTTTTAATCTATTTATTATATCTTGTTTAGTAGGAATGGGAATCACCAGGGATCAGCCGATACGATATTATCACGATACCTAGGGGCCAATATGATTTGTATTGCAGGTCTGTTAGTAATTTTCTTTTTTTAAATGTATATAATTTTTTATACGATTTTTTTACAATTCTAAACAAACTTAATTAAGAAATAATTAGGGATGTAACGGTATTGTAAATACCGTCGTACCGCAATAACAAATTTTTTCGATAATACCATGGTCGCATGACTCGATAAAACGATAGGTCTTCTGAGAAAAGTTTGCTCAGGCTAATGGAGCGAACGGGAGGTAGCGGGAACTACAATTCCCATCAGCCCAATGGTGGCCATCATCCTTTGCGGTCTGTTG
>JAQMYJ010000033.1:31172823-31185323 GCA_030014305.1 Clarias laeviceps | reverse complement strand
TTTTTTTTTTTTTCTTCTTTCTCATTCCCTCTATTCATTCATGCTCTCATTTTCACATTTTCTTGCTCACAGTCTCTTTCTGTTGCACTCTGTTATTTCTATTTCTGTCTCGCTGTGTCTCTCTTCGCAATATTTCGTATTTCTGTCTCACTCGCTCACCTCATGCTCGTCTTCCTTTCCTGCTCGTGTTCTCTCCAGCTGTTCTCCTCTCACCTTATCTGTCTCTCTTCTATTCACCATCTCTTCTCTTATTCATATTCTATCTTTTTTATCTCTTTCTTGCTTTTGCTACCTCCCTGCGACCTTCTCATTCACACACACACACACACACACACACACACACACACACATATACACGCATACTGTGCCCCCTTCCCCAAGCCCCTCTAACTCATCCGAGCCGCTGTTTGACACAGGCTGTTTTATTTCCTTGTGCACTAAATTGAGTCATAAAGACTTGTCAAAATAGCGACACGGTGAACCTTGCTCTGCCATCCCGTTTTTATTTTCCACCGGGTCCCCGGTGGGCCGTTTTTTTCCACACATTACACCGCTGACACATTAACAGGTGTGATATTTACGCAGGCTGACCTCCATCCTGACAACTCTGTCGTTTTGACCCGTCTGAGCGCTCCTGAGTTATATCCGAATGGCTCCGGGAGCCGAGGCGCTCAGGTAAAAGTGTGTGGTGCATGTCAGTGCATGCGGGATGTGTGTTTTTGTTTGTGCGTGTGTGTGTGTCTGTGTTTTCCTGCGAGATCTAAACGAACAAAGGTGAGGGCCAGCAACACAATGGCGGCCCGGTTAATCTTTCAATTCTGCTGTGAGAAAACTGCAGTCGATAAATCCTAAATATGACAGGCTAAAGCATTTCTCTTGCAATCTCCCATCACGCTATCCATTAAACGCAGTCAGGAGCCCCTCCACGGACAGCATGCTGCGTACTGGGCTCTAATAAAGCCATGGCACAGAGATCACTGTTCCCCATAAGCACCCTAATTCACTTATTCATTAGGCCTCATTCAGTTGACATGGCACCCCATAAATTAGCCATGGCACAGAGGAGCTCAGAGAGCAGTAGACTCCGATGGAGACACGCTGGGGGACGGACCGAGAGAATCTCTGCCTCTGCACTCATCTACAGTCCTGCTGGCTTCATTTATCTCAGGGGAACAGAATTTTTTAAATGTGAAGTTCTCAGGGAAACCTGATTACTTTTTAAAAATATATTTTACATTACATTTTGTTATAAATTTCTTATATGTTTATACGTATATTAGAAAGTGTAAAATTCTGTGGAGTTGTATTTCATTAGGAACATTTTATTGTTATGTATGAATATTTTATACTTCTTTCATAGGGACTTTTGGAAGTTACCTTAGCAGTCTTAATTCTACAGTATGAATGTCTTTCAATAAACTCCCATGATAACTATAATTAAAAATAAGTGGGTGTAATAAAGCTATTTTTACATGAATCTGTTCTGTGAAAATAATTCTATATGTTCCATGGTCCAAGAAAACATTTTAGATTGTACAGATTTCACATTTTCTACTATAGTGGTAGTGCGATGCGATTTCCAGATTTTACTCCAATGTGGTTGCAACTTTAAAGTATTATTATTATTATTATTATTATTACTTTTTAATATGCCCCAGTGGGGGAAAAAGGTAGAAATGGCAGCACTATCACTATCACATTATATGAATCTGCAATCCTCAAAGTTAGATAGAAATACACTGGTTTACACAACTGCTATAATTTTTTAGTACATATCCGCCTAATGTAGTCGTTAGCACTGTGGCCTTGCACTTCCAGGGTCGGGGTTCAATTCCTGTCTCGGGTTTGTGTGTGTGGAGTTTTAATGTTCTCCCCGTACTTGGTGGATTTTCATCAGTTACTTGGCTTTAAACCCACAGTCCAAAGATATGCAGATTAGGTTAACTGGTGTTCCCAAATTGCCTGTAGTGTGTCTCCATTGTGTGTGTGTGTGTGTGTGTGTGTGCTCTGTGATAGATCGGCATCCTGTCCAGGGTGTACCCTGCTTTGTGCCTAAAGACTCCTGAGATAGGCTCCAGGCCTATCGAAGAATAGAAGATAAACATTAATTTTGCAGCTCCTAAACCTACTTGCATAAAAGTAAAAACTTTGGTTTCGTCCCGTGGGATCCCAAATCCCAATGTACATCTCTCAAGGCTGCAGATGCCATGTGAACTAACTAACTCTCTGTGTCTGTATCTGCGTGAAACACATTTGTTCATTTTAAATAATACATTCATTTTTGATTTAATCCCAATAATGCTGTACACCAATCAGCCATAATATTACAATGCAAAACATTAAGCTCAATATAGTGTGGGTTCTCCTTGCGCTGCCTGGACGGCTTTATCCCATCGGGCTCTCCATGGACCGGACTTGTTTGTCTGGGGCGTCCCTTGGGTGCTCAATCAGACTGGGATCTGTGAAGTTTTATGGTTGTGTTAGCATTGCAGGCTGTGATGCGCGGCTGGGTGTTCTGGCACCTTTATATAATTTCCAGCGTTGATTTTTTTTACCTATGATTTGTGCTGCATGGGCTGTTCTGTGGGATCGGACTGGACTGGCTGGCCTTTGGTCCCCATTGGCATGGGTGAGCGCATGATCGATCATGTTACCAGGATACTAATATATCATTTGTAATCACCGTTGCTAGTGCATTAATGTTCAGTTCAATTCAATTAACTTCAATAAAAAGTGTTCTACAAATAAAGATTTAATTGAAAATTAATTACGTTAATTATTCATCATGCATGTACACTACAGCTTTCCTGATTTTGTTTATTTTATTTCATTCTGATTGAAGCATGACATTAAATTACACTTAACTAGTTAATCTGTCTCCTTATCCAAAATGAAGACAGCCTAGACAAGATTAAAAGCACATTTGTTTATCTATTTATTTGTTTGTTTACTTTTTAAATTTATTATTCTAATTCTGATCGACCTACTGCTGTGTTTTTCCGTAATCCAGAGAAGGCAGGTTTAACTTAAGTGAGTGAGAAATAAATGTAATTATAATGACTGAACTTAAAGTTTGTTATGAAAATCTGACTAATCAAAATAAAACTAATGCAAATAATAATTAAAAACATGTACTAGGTGATCTGAGCAGCAAAACAAATGGAAACTAACTAAACGAATGGATTAAACTCGCTATTAGTCATTCACTAAATAACTACTTGCTCAGCTATAATGTATCATACACAAAGTGTGTGTGTTTTAATGTAAATTATACTTCTTCTATTTACACTAATGAGTGTTCATACTTTTAGACTATTATACATTGCCATGACTAATAGGCCATTGTTTTTATTGCTGGTGTCTCACCTTATGAAGATGTTTGAGGCGTTCTCTAGGTGGGGTCAAGGTGCTCATTTGCAAGTACATGCTTTTTAAGATAATTAAACATGAGCATAAGTGAGAAGGTATTAGGAACTATTAATTGTTCATTAATAACAGGTGTGCATTGTTTACTCGACATACATCTTTATAAATGGCGGATATAATTTTGCAATTAAACAACACATAACAAACTGCTTTATCATCCGAGTAGCAGGACAACCTCGGATAACTGATAAAAGGTAATTAATCAAAAAAGCAGATTTACTGATAATGTGAGTTGATTATTTAACTTTTTTTTTCAAATAGTGCATTCTGAAGTGTTTTATTTCTCTTCTACCCCAGCAAATAAAATTTTTAAAGGAAAAAATTTTTTTTTAATCTATAGTTTTGTTCAAAGTTATGGAATTTCCACATACACAAGACGTTAGCTTGCATTCTAAGGCTCTAAAACATTCTTTCCTTTTTTCATCCTAGTGTCTAGGAGTTACATAGAGAAGACTCCATCGTGACTATAGTAGTAGTAATAGAACTATGACACAACTAGGTACCCATGGATGTCTCTGGTTATGCAAAAAAAAAAAAAAGTCACATACACATCATTTTGAACGGCGCAAAATCTGATGTCATCAGTTTATCAGTCATCAGTTTACTCATCGGTGCAGTGTCTGTTGCAATGTAACACATCCCTAGAAACATTTCAAAACACACACACACACACACACTGTGACAGATTATTCAGCCATCTAGGCTTCACTAATCATGCCACAGCTGTGCTAAATCATATTTCATGTTCCTGATACACCATTTTAAAATTGTACTACTGAATGCATAATCAAAAACAAAAAGGCACAAAACACTGGGATGTGTAATGCCGTGAGCGCATGTGCACTCACACACACACACACACACAGAGAGACACACACACACACACACTGAAGCTTTCCGTAAATCAGTGCAGGACCTACAGCTGAGCTAAAAATGCTGATATCTACGTAAATTCGAGGAACATAATTCAAAAGACTTGTAACTCTGGTCTTTTTTTGTACTTCAGATCTCTCATTTAATCTATGAGTAACTCTTTTCATCTTCATGTTTCCATGGTAACAAAGTGGCGATGAGGCAGAGGAGGTGAGAGCGAGTGAAGGGGGCTGACGGGATGGAGCGAGGGAGGTTGGGTTGGGGGTGCTGTTTTTTTTTTTTGGAGAGGGGTGGGGGGAGGATTATCTGGTAGGATGGATTGAAGGTCATCGCAGTTTGTCCTTGGGAGGAAAAAAAATAAAACACCTCAGAGATGCTTTTATTTCACCCAGCCATCAGTGCGTTCCCGGAATTAAAGGCTCCTATTGGGGACTCTAGGTCCCTTGAGCAAGGCCCTTAACCCCCTAAATAATGATGTATAAAAACATGAAATAAAAATACAAGTTGAAATACAAGGTTTAAGCCCCAGCACCGCCAAGCTGCCACTGTTGAGCCCTTGAACAGCGCCCTTAACCCTATCTGCTTCAGGGGGTGCTGTATACGGGCTGACCCTGCGCTTGGATCCCAGCTTTTTCACTGGGATAGGCGAGGGAAAAAAAATTCACTGTGCTGTATATGTCAAATTATTTCATTTTAAAACTCAGATAGTATTAGGGATGAAATTATCTATTAAACATTATTCAACATTTCCACTCATTTGTTTGGACAAGCTATTAGTCCAATAGAGCTATAGAGTATTTCAATATTATATAACCTGGAGCTGTAAAATACACCATCCACATAAAGTCAGTGTAAAAAAAGTACAAGTTGATAGTGTGTACAATTATCTACTAAACTCAAACAACCACATATCTTTGAAGAATTGTATGATCCCAGTTTACAGGCTGATTTGTTAACTGCATACCAGAGCTGTGTCGAATTCTGGATTCTGATTGGTCAGAAGGTGTTGAGTGATGTCACATCACAAGATCAAATACAAGTTTATTTTTAAAGCACATTTAACACAACATGTTAATGAAAGTGCTGTACAGTCCTAAAAGAGCTGCAGACATGGTAACAGTCTGTAAAAACATACAATAATGGAAAAAAGGGGAATAATAATCCAAATAAAACAACAAAAAGGACACCTTTATTGTATAAAATAAGCAAATAAAATAATGAAAACAACTCTCTGCATACTGGGTATTGGACTTTAAATAGCATTTAGATTTTATTTACAGTGGTGTGAAAAAGTGTTTGCCCCCTTACTGATTTATTATTATTTTTTTTGCATAATTTAAATATTAGTCAAAGATAACACAAGTAAACACATCATGCAATTTTTAAATGAAGGTTTTTATTATTAAGTCCAAAACGACATAGCGCTGTGTGAAAAAGTGTTTGCCCCCTACACCTAATAACTGGTTGGGTCACCCGTAGTAGCAACAACTGCAATTAAGCTTTTTCGATAACTTGCAATGAGTCTGTTACAGCGCTGTGGAGGAATTTTGACCCATTCATCTTTGCAGAATTGTTATAATTCAGCCACATTGGATGGTATTTGAGCATGAATTACATTTTTAAGGTCATGCCACAGCAGGTCAGGACTTTGACTAGGCCACTCCAAAGCCTTTATTTTGTTTTTCTTCAGTCATTCAGAAGTGGACTTGCTGGTGTGCTTTGGATCATTGCCACATCACTTTATATATGTATCAAATGCCAAAAAGTATAAAAAAGATTATATTAATACAAACTTGATAATGCATTAATACCTTATTGTTTCTATAGTAACAGCTCAACTGCAGGGACTTGTAGAATGGATGCTTCATGCAAAAAAATTAAGCTTAATGAGTGTTGTAATTTAGTAAAGTAAGATATATTACTGTTTCCATGGTGACATGTTTTGTTAGGAGGCATCTCACATTTATGGATAAAGTCTTCACTAGTTCTAGGCAACAGTGAGAGGAAAAGTTTTCTGTTGTGCTGTTTTGTCTAGGTCTTGAGAAAGAGGGAAAAATGAGGCATCTGAGGGGACGAGATGTTATAGCTGCTATAATTTGGCTTGTGTATGTTTAAAAATATTGTACATAACTTGAAATGCACGAGAAGTAATTATTAATAAAAGAAAATGTGAAAATGAATTTCCTGTTGTAATTTCATTAACCATTATGACCACATTATAAGGATGACTATAAACGGTAATGATTTGTGTACTACCTATATATTTAATACTATAATCAACTTAAAGATTCAATAGCTGTACACAGTACTGGAAACAGGGGAGAGCAGCTGCCTGCCAAAACCCACATTCAAAACCGGTCACGGTTTTTGTGCTTCGATCTTTCATTACTACTAGTTAACATGAGCGCAGGTCTCCATCCAACAGGTTCATGATGATTACTTTATTTACGGCTAACAAGAGCTGCAAAGCTAAATGGTTTCTAACACAAAACTGGATCACAAATAAGCCCTGATCTAGGGCATTACTTGGTGTGTGGAACAACGGATAATACACCCTACTGTACATAGTGCACTATACAACCCAGGATCAGTTAGATAACTGAGGATAGTCTAAGATATAAGATATTTTCAGGTCCACTGCCTCCATGGTTTATTCTCCTCACTTTTTGGCTACATAGTACAGGTAGAAATTTAAAATGACTTTCACCCGTATTAAATTTATTTCATTATATTATTAATTATATGAATATATTTAATTATATAATAAACAGGCTCATTCATTGAAAGTATTAACCAATGAGATGACGTCAAAGTTAAACTAAAGTTTAGTTTTTTTT
The DNA here is from genome assembly GCA_030014305.1 of Clarias laeviceps. Classification (NCBI taxonomy): domain Eukaryota; kingdom Metazoa; phylum Chordata; class Actinopteri; order Siluriformes; family Clariidae; genus Clarias; species Clarias laeviceps. Next base: position 31,178,187 of record JAQMYJ010000033.1, on the reverse strand, counting down.
TCATATAAACTATTTTCATTCATACAGATTTCTGCCAGTCAAAAGATATTACAGAATGTACACTATGTTACAGCATATTAAAATATGCGACGTCTAATGCATTATAAACACTGAGTTAACTTCTTTTGAATCCAAAGTGACGACTTTACAGTTGGGACCTTGGAACATTCAGGCCGGTGCACAACCTTAAGCGCTGAGCCACCACTTTTGCCATTTCCACAAAAGCTCAGCTAACTAATCCTTTAATTAGAAACGTTCACGCTGAACGCTTATTTGTAAATAGCGAGCTCATTTAGCGAAGATTTAAGCCTGAATAGGCAGTTATGAACACCCAGGCCTGCAGCTTAGTGCTGTGGATTTTTCATGCCAGTCTTTAACGCTGGTTCGTTCTTCACAGTTTCTTAAAAAAAAAAAATGAATAAATAGATAGATAAATAAATAAATAAATAAATCTTCGCTCTCCTCTCCTCTCTCAGCCATACACCCTCCGTCTCATTCAAACTTCAGCTGTGCTCACTCACTTCCCTCCAGCCTGACAGACACGGAGCTGCTGGATAATTGGAGCTGCTTCAGAGCCAGCTGGCTTACTGCTGCTGACGAATGAAATTGTGTATGTGTGTGCGTGTGTGTGTGTGTGTGTAGGGGTGTGTGTATGCGGGTGCATGTGTGTGATATTGGACTGCAGTGAATGAATTAGGCTAAAACCCCTCACAGCTACACGGAATTATGATAAGTGTGTTATTTAGGCTGTATGGCCTGCGCGTATTTATAATGGAGGAAGGGAAGGAGGGGGGAAATAAATATATAACGGCTAAAGAGCTCTTTTGGCTGTGTATTTATGGCAATTTGTAACACTTCAGATTTCAGCAAGATATGGCAATGGCTAATCTTATGGATTTTTTTTTTTTTACTTCCAGTGGTCTTTCTTTTACTCTCTGCATACTGGGTATTGGACTTAAATAATAAAACATGGCATTAAGATTGATAATGTTTCAATATAGAGAAAACAAAATGAGTTATGTTGCAAATGCTGGTACTGTTATTTAAAAAAAACACACACACACACACAATTAATGCCTGTGTGATAAAATATCCAAACCAATCCAATGAAAAATCTGGTTCAAGCAAAAAAAAAAAATTTGATTTGAGCAAGTTATGGGAATATGGATGGATTATGTTAAAAAAACTGAAAAAGTGGAGACACTAATCCCAAGCTCTGTCTTTAACCTTAAAGTTTGAAACCTACAAAATTTGAAATGCTTTTAACAAATTCCAAGAATGATACGATGACAGGGTAGCATTTTCACTTCACACCTCCAGTGTCAGAGGTTTGAGTATCATCTGTGTACAGTTACTTTGCATCTTCTCCGCATGCTTGGTGGGTTTCCTCCCAGTTCTCTGGTTTCCTTCTACAGTCCAAAGACATATGCTGTAGGCTAATTGGTGAATCCAATTGGTGTTCGTGTGTGCTTGTGCCCTGCGATGGGTTGGCACCCCATCCAGGGTGTACCCTGAGTTCCGAGGAATCGGCTTCAGGCCCCCTGCGACCCTACACAAGATAACCGGAATAGAAAAGAATGGGTGGATACTACGACAATTTATCATCCCTGACACCTGATACCATATTCTGCTATCTTTAAGCCTCATCTCTGAGTTATTCTGAGTATGCAGTCTAATTATACTGTATGGTATGGAAACTGGTTGCACTTAACATTTTTACCTTAGAGATGACAAAATGAGAACTTTCATAGGAATGGAATTTGAATGAAAAGGAAAAGGTGAAAAGAAAAGCTGGAATCAGCACTTAATCCTAAATTCAAGCAGTGTCATGCACAAATAAACCTATTGTCTATGCATTAACATATACTGTAGTATAGTGCATTATTTGAGGTGCAGCCATTTTGTTGTGCATTATTAACCATAGTGCACATTAAATTTAGTGTGAAGCTTCACTACAGTACCAGAGTGCATATAGATTTTTTTTCTTAATATATTTATATACTAGAGGAGCCAACTTTTTGTGCATGCGGGATATGTATTCATTGATATACTATATTATACTATACAATGTATAGTTGCAGCCGGCCTGGACAAGGCAGGGTACATCGTGGATGGGATGCCAAATGATTGCAGGGCACAAGCACACACTCACGCACACTATGGGCAATTTGCAAACACCAATCAGCGTGGACTGTGAGGAAACTGGATTACCTGGAGGAAACCCACCAAGCATACAGACAGGAAGGAAGATTTGAACCCTCAACCCTATAGGTACGAGGTCACTAAGCCAGTGTGACGCCAGCCAACTTTGTATTCAAGTGTAAATAAAGCATGTTGTTTAACGACCACTAAAGCCAGAAGGTTCTTATTTATGGTGCGTTTAACACAAATTGCTTCTGTAATTTTGTTATTTCTAAATTTACTACTTCATTTATAATGTTATTGTTGTTCATACAATGTAATTTCACATGCTGTTATTTACTATACTGCTGGTTTACCACAATGTGTTCCCTGAGCACTGAGCGGTGTTGAACTCAGTCAGATATCTGTTTCTGTTTTTAAAATGAATCTTGAACTATAAATAAATGAAAGATACAACATTTTGTTCTTTATTAAGTTAAGAATTGTAATTGTTGGCAAATTGCTGTTGTATAACAGGAATGAAACACTTTGGGATGTGCTGTTATTGGAACAAAGAATCAACTTTTGGTCGGTAATGATATCAGTATTTTACTTGAGGCTGAATTGCACTGCAAATCAATGTTAAATATTCTATAACAGCGTTCCCCTAGGTGTTCTGTTCCATATACTGCACATCGCATGTAAAATACAGATAAGATACACAGCTTTATAAAAGTTTTAAGCACAATTTTTCCTGAGAGACCTACTGTGGGTAATGTCATGGCTTTTATTGTGTTGAACTCTACACAACACATATAACACCATATACCAAACATTTTAGGTTCTGATATGTCCTGTGTGCTGGAGCAGACTGAGTACTGTTCTGATTTTTTTTAATAATAATAATAATAATAATAATAATAATAAAATCACTAAGCCTACATGGACTTGCACTGCATTAAAAGAATAAAAAAAAGTCTGAAAAACAACCTTCCAGCTGATTTCCTTATTAAACTATTGTCACGTTTGTATCTACAGTACATCTGATCCAGTAGCCACCACAACTCCACTCCTGAATCCAGTCCTGACATTATATCACTCCTACTCACCTGATTACTGCCTGCACCTGTGACCTGTTAAAGCCTCATTTAGGTCAGTGTATTTACCCAGTTCACACATAGTTTCCCCATTGCTCAAGTGTACAGTACAGTATTCCAGAGCTTTGTTTTACTCTGTTTGTTGTTCTGGGTTTGACTTCAAGACTGAAAGGGGAAAAAAAAGGAGCTTTATAATATCTATGCTTCGCAGTTGTATGTCTGATTCATTTACTTTTGACTTATTTCTGACTGCTAATATGGCTAAAAATGCAGTGAGAGACCAAAAGATGTATTTTATCATTTAATTCATTTTTTAAGGGGTACTCTTAAAGGTTCTTGCTTAAAGTTTCTTTGATGGAACTTCAAAGCACTTTTGTAAGTCGCTCTGCATAAGAGCATCTGTCAAATGTCTAAATGTAAATGTAAATGTAAAGTTCCCACCGAAAAATTCCATTGCTTAAGAAATGCACAGGAGTGTACTTTTTATACACGTACTAGCATTGTGCAGCACAAAAATCTGGATGCAAAGGGTTTTTCCTTACATAATGTGATGTAATATTTTTCAAACCCAAGATGATATAACTAATTATAGAATACTAATGATAGAAGACTGAATAGAACCAGACCAAACACCTTATCTGAAGTCAGTAGTCTGTCGGAGATGATGTCCTCCTTTAGTGCACAATAATGCTGGACCGACTACTGACTTCAGACGAGGTGTTTGGTCTGATTAAATTCAGTATCCTATAATTAGTTTCAAAGACATCTTTGAAACTTAAGACTAATTTTTATAAAATCAGAGCAAATGCTCACACTGACATAATCAGATTCCTTAATGTCTCATTGTTCACGCATTCAGTCAGGTGTCATAGAATCTGATTATGTCAGTTTGAGCATTTGCTCCAATTTATACATTTATAAATCTACGTTTTACTATGGATCCAGACTTTTGGGTCACGAAATAAATCTGAGAAATAAATAAATAACTGAATCAGTAAATAAATCATCAAGACTTGCTGGATACCTGCAGAGCCCGGAGTCTGTAAGAACACTTGCAACAACAATGTTCCAGCTGATTTTTCTTATCAAACTACGCAATGGTGTGTCTCAGTGAAGTGATGATGTTGTGAGGGTGAATATTGACTTTTTGCTTTTAGATTGCATTGTTTTGCTTACATTTCTAGCACCTTTATGGATTTCCCTGTTCTGTCAACAATACTGCATGTGTGTGTGTGTGTGTCTTAGTGAGAGAGAAATCAAGGAAGAGAGGGTTTGTATCTGTAATATCTCTTACAGAGTACACTAATGATGTGCTCTCCAGACCCCCTGCACTGCTGGACGGTGATGTTTGTTGGTGTAATCCCAGCACCATGCTGATTCAGGCCTCCTTATAAATAATCTTACAGGAGAACACACTTTTGACAAGCACACACCTGCCCCAGGTCATGCTGTGTACACTGACAAACCATCAACACACCCAAATGAAACACACTGTTCTATGTTTGTGTGTGATAGAGAGAGAGAGAGAGAGAGAGACCTACTTAAGAGATCCCAGTCATTTACGTTCTTTGAGTTATGTAAGTAATGGTGCCTCTGGCTTACTCGAGGACAAACTCGACTTCAATCAACATGCCTTTTACTTACACCGTGGCAGCCATGCCAATATTCTTGCCACGGTGCTCGGCGTGCCGGGTTTTGTTAGCTCGCTGAATATTAAAAGGAAGAAAGCTGACAATTTGTAGAAACTACAGCAGTGAGGCTCCCCGGCAGCTCCATAAGATCTGCAAGGCTGAGCTTAATTCAGAGTTGCCGGCGGCTTTTTAAGCACCGTGTTGCCGGCTCTGTTTGCAATAGACCTAAAAGCTCTGATTTAATTGCGCTCATTGGAGACGGCGTAGAGCAAAAAAACCTATTCTTTTTGATTTAATGCTGAGATTCCATTAAAAACTAATAGTGTGTTTAGAGACTGCTTATGCTGAAGCTGCGACGCTGAATCTGTGAACACAACCCGTATTAGTCGAGCGTGCACTGTTCCACATATTAGCTCTATCGATTTTCATTAAGTGAATTATCAGAGAAGTCCCCAACACCAAAGCCACACACAGTTCAAATGTGCACATACAGTACACTGACCTTAAGATGGGAT
>JAQMYJ010000033.1:31148747-31159034 GCA_030014305.1 Clarias laeviceps | reverse complement strand
ATCCTGCACTTTCTGCTAATTGCACTTCTGGTTAGACCTAAACTGCATTTTGTTGCCTTGTACATGTGTAATGACAATAAAGTTGAATCTAATCTAATCTAATCTAATTAAAATAATGTTTAACTACAGATACTTAGTCAATAATGTTTTTTCCCCCTCCCAGCATTCACCTCCATTTTTAGTTTCCACACATGTTTCCCAAGCTGTGACCTGATTGGTTGGGAGATTAAACTTGATGTCACTTTGCGGATCTCTTAAATTTGTTCCCTTTTTTTACTTGCAAAAGTGAAGAAAAACACCTAGGCATCAGCAACTTTTTAAAAGCAGCCATGTTCTGCCTGCTTTACAGGTTTTTTTTTTTCTATAATAGGGAGCTGGTGCATGAAAAAAAAAAAGAAGCAAAATGTGAAACCAGCTTGAGTAGGCAGCATTTATTACATTTTATACACATTCCCATTGTTGTAAGGTTCTACGTTAGACCTTTAAAGTATCCTCCGCAGGGACACTTCACATGCTTCATGGTGCTAGATCAAGGGCCATGTTCCGTCCTGGTATTACCATTCATCCTGGGTTATTAAATCGCTAGTAAGCAGGCAGGATAGGAAGCTGTTCGTACCATTCCATGTGTCCTGAATGTGTCTCCAGGGATCGGATTTCATGAATAAATTTGACTAGGTGGTGCTTTGGTGCTGTCAGCAGAGACGTGTAGTTAATTTGCTACCGTTACTCCATTAGCATTATTTAAGTTTTTGAATAAATTTGATTTGTAGTTTCTTTTAAAGATGTACATTTTACAACAAAGTTAATGTGCAGTGGATTCAAAATGTCTGAAAACACATTGACAACCCTTTTTTCACTTTCTTTCTAAATAAAAATTAGTTTATTTAAAACAGGGCTTTACACAAACTTAAGTATTCAATGCTGCAAAAAAAAATAAAATAACTGATGCTTGCCTTCAAACCCAAAATCAGGCCACTCTCTTACCTCGAAGCACTTATCACACCCAGCACTGCACAGCGCTTTCTCCGATCTTCTATCATTGCTCGACTGGTCCCAAAATCTCTCTGGGTACAAGGGAGGCATGCATCTTCTCTGTTCTGGCACTTAGGTGGTGTAATGGACTTCCCCTAAGTGTCCTAACAGCTGAGTCACTGGCAAGCTCCAAACAATGTCTGAAGACCTATCTTCTCCTGAATTACTTAAATTAGCACTTTAATTAAAATAATAAAACTAATAAATTGCCCCGGCTACATGGTCTTCTTATTATATTACCTTCACAAAAGAAAAGTTATAGACTGATGTTATTTTTAGTCTGTGTCATAGTGAACCAGTATCAGTATTTATTAAGAGAAACTTCATCGCACTTCTGGAAGTCACTTTTGATAAGAGCATCTGCCAAATGCCATAAATGTAAATGTCTCCAAATACCATGCCAGCTTGAGTGATTATACTGTCATTACAGCAAAAAAAGGACATACCAAACACTAAAAAAGTAACTCAAAGTAAAAAAAAAAATCTGTAATGATTTCAATCATCCATAATCACAGCTATAACATCAACCATAATATTCGAAGTTGAAGGCTGATTCAAAACTTCAATGTTCCTCAAACCATTCCTAAACAACAGCTTCCTGCAGTGTGTCAGGGCTCATTATCCAGGTAAATGAAGCCACTGTCATTAGGGAATACTGCCACATGAATAGGTGTACTTGGTCTGTCAAAATAACATCCACATGAATGACAGGAACCAAGGTTTCCAAGCAGAACATTGCTTAAAGCATCCATAGTGAATCCTGATACCTTTTCTTACCTATGGAAAAGATATTGTAGATCTTCCCTCCGCCTAGGTAATGCATGTACATGCAACTGGCCATTGACATTATGTAAAAGATAGCATGATTCATCAAACCAGGCCTTTGCTCTTCCATTTTTCAGTTCTGATGCTTATGTGACCATTGTAGCATTGTCAGCATGGGCACTCTGATTGATCTCCCGCTAAGCAGCCCCATATGAGACAAACTATGATACACTTATCAGTGGGATAAGAATAGATATTTACATACTGTACATTACAGTATTTGGCAGATGCCCTTACCCAGAGTGACTTACATTTTTATCTCATTATACAACTGAGCAGTTGGGCCATGTTCAAGGTCCCAACAGTGGCAACTTGGTGGTTATGGGGTTTGAACTTGGGACCTTCCAAACCATAGTCCAATACCTTAACTACTTGAGCTACCCCTGACAACCTATTCTACCCTCCTCATGAGCATCAATGCCATGGCTGCCCATGACCTGGCTGTCAGTTCATAGGTTATCCTTTCTTGGTCCACTGGATACTAGGAACACGACACAAGCCCTGTTGTTTTAGAGCTGCTCTGACACAGTTATCCAGCCATCACAATTTGGCTCTATTGAAAGTTGTTCAGCTTCTAATGCGTTCCCATTTTTCCTACTTCCATAACATCTAGTTAGAGAACTAAATGCTCACTTGCTTTGAAATGTGTTTTAAACCTTGACAGGTGCCATTGTAACAAGATAAACCTGTCAGTGGTTTATATATTATACATTTTTTTGGCTGAATTCAAAATGATTCAAAATCTATTACACCATATGTGGACAGCATATGCGGTGAATATAAATTCACCATTTGGGATTCAATTTAACTATGTGTTTAAAAATGCATGTAGTTTGACTTTTTTTTTTTAAACATTTGAGTTTAAAAAATATGAGAGTGAGAGGTGAAGAAGTTCTTTTCTTTTCTCTAAATAGATAAAACTAATTTATTAAATCTATTTGAGGGTATTATATAAAGAATAAAACATTTGGGGTATGCTGTTATAGGAAAATAATGAACAATATGCTGGTGTGATTTAAATCCTCAGTCCTTTCCTTCGACTGCTTTTTTATCTTACTTGCAGATTGCATGGGATAAAAGTATCTGGCAATTAAACATGATGTCTGTCAGACTGAGCTATGATTTCATTGCTTTAAAAAGCCTGTTTAATTCATACCACTGTGAAACTGTGAGTGCGGTGTGCTTTGATTTTTTTTTTCAATGTGTGTGTGTGTGTGTGTGTGTGTGTGTGTGTTTCTACTTGATGTGCAAAAACAACATATTTGTTTTAACGTTGACAATGTTGAGGTTGGCATGGTGAGTAAATTCATTTCATAATCATAGATACAAGGGTGAAAAACACATGTCAGCACCACTCCATTGTACTCTGATGAAAGTTCCCAGGCCAGAATATTATGTGGTAATAATAATAATAATAAAAGGTGCTCTGTAAATTCAAGTATGCTCATCACACTTTGTTTGTAAATGCTCAGTAGCAGTGGTGAGCACTGGATCTAAAAGGGATTATAGGAGCATTTTACTGCAAAACAGCAGTGGATAACAAACCCTCCAGTGAGCTTATTATGGTAGTTGATATCCATTTTGTTCCATCCATCAAGTAGTTTGGTGATTTTTGCTTCTCGGAGCAGCCAGAGAGATCAGCGTGAGAGCTCTGACTCTGCACACACAGCTCACACTGCACACACATGCGTGCATGATCGATATCAACCATATGCGATTATGAAGTCTACAGAGGCAAAACAACAAGAATACAACATATTACACAAGTGAAAAAAAAAGTTGAAAAAGAGAAGCAAGACAAGGTTTATGGGTAAAAACAAATACACCAATGTTATTTTAGTTGCTCTGTCTTGGATAAAGTAATAAAAAATATCAAATAAAGGATTATACTGCATTGTAGTCATACACAACATTGTATTATTATAATAATAATGTTAATACATCATGATGTGACATTAATTATACAGCATTATGACAGCAAGAGTCTGTTTCATCTTAATTCTGACCTTTTGGAGATCTTTTTGTCTGCTGTTGGTTAGTTTAAATGACTTAATCTGCTTTAACAGCATAAAGGTTGCGTGTGAGCAACAAAATTTCAGTGACACTTTACATTACGGCTACAAGACGCCTACATAAAACTTTGAAGGCAGCAATAGTTTCATAAAGAGAAATGATATTGTATATTTGAACCGGATCTTCATAACATGATCATACACATTGTGCAAATTAATGCTGGTAGATTTCTGAAAGCTCATAAGGTGATTTGCAGAGGTGTTATGCAGCATGAGTTTGTCTTTATATACTCATACTCAGCTTTACATAAATAAAAAAAAGTATAGAAATTGAGAAAATGTAATGGAAAAAAATATTAATTATAATTAACAGTTTTATTTTGAGCTAGCCAAGGGCAATGGTGGCAAGGGAAAAAAACCTGAGATGACAAGAGGAAGAAACTTTCAGAAAAAGCAGAGACAACTGGGAACCCATCCTTATTTGGCTGATACCAAATAGTGCAACCATAAATCAATCCCTGCTATATCAGTGTGTTATAAGGTTGAACATTCAGTTACATAACAGGATCTGTGTTTGAGTTGATATAAAGTCCACTTTTGCTCATAGAGACTCAGGAACATAACTGTTCATGGCAATTTCTAGTCCTTCTAACTATTGAAACAACTGTAGTCACATGCCATCAAAGAAAATATGCCTGCAAAAGCCTAGTCCAAGACCATCTTCATAATCCTCAGTCACCACACATATCCCCAAGCAGGCAATACAGGGCCATCCTTAGCAGCAACTAGAGATCTTCATGAGACAAGATTTTTAACCAGAAGGTATCAGAATGGGACGAGATAACTAGAAATGACAGAGAGAGAGAGAGAGAGCGAGATAGAGCAGTTAGATATATTTTCAGTCAAATAAGGGCTTCCTTAGTACGTCAACTAATCACTTCACTGTCAGCAACCACGAGTGATAAGTTAGAGTGGGGTGAGACAGCATCCAAACATACTCTATGTAAATGAGTCCTCCAGATCTGCAAAAAAAAGCTTTGTAAGAAAAAAACCCTGTCCCCACTGTAGTTTTCATTATATGAGGTACCAACAAACAGACTACACCCTTCAATTCAAGTAGGCATAACAGATCATAAATCACTAGCCGCTCACTGAGGTACTGTGGTGCAAGACTATTTAGTGATTTATAATGCAAAATTAGTATTTTAAAATCAATGCAAAATTCCACTCAGAGCCAGTAAAGTATGGATGTGAAAGGGTTGATGCGCTCATATATTCTGGTTCTAGTGAAGACACTGGCTGCGGCTTTCTGGACTAACCAGAGTTTAGTTTTTCACCTAGTTCACAGTAGCACATCCACAGGCATAGCAATATTCCAACTTAAATAATAATCCAAGGTGATAAAAGCAAGAGGTATATTTTTCTGCATTTTGTAGTGACAATATATTCCTTATCTGGCCAATGTATATGTGAATTGCCCAATATGTGAAATGTAAAAAGGTTATTTTAGTAATTTAATCTATATTTGCACCAATAAAAGACTGGATTTAATAATCACACCAAGGTCTTTAACTACTGCACATGAAACAGAAAAGACATTTAGAGTCAATGTGCAAACTTTGCAAAATTAAGTAGAAGGAATGTAAATAAGCATCTAATGTCTAGTGTCATACACACTCCTTAACTTTATTAAACTGTTGTCTCTCATCTGGCTTTGCTAAAACATATAACTGTGTGTCATTAGCAAAACAATGGAAACTAATACTATGTTTACAAATGACCCAGAGGAGGCACATAATGAAACAATAATAGTGGGCCTAAAACAAAACCCTGTGGGACACCAAAATTCAGTACATGTAGAATAGTAAACATTTACATCTACAAACTGATAATGATCAGTCCATTAAGACCTGAGCCAGGAGAGGGCTGTTCCACAGCCATTTTCTAATCTATCAATGAGTGTAATATGATCAACAGTGTTATAAGCTGAACTAAGAAACTAGTACATTCGGAAAATTGTGGATAGCTTTCACTGTATGTTTTGGTTCATTATACATCTGCAATATGAAGCAGCATCTTATTCGTTTTGCAAGTAGATATCTGAGAGTATAGCCCTATACAGTTCAGAATTCATTCTGCTAATTTTATCAGCATTCAGGCCATCAATAAACATCAATGACCTGGTTCCACTGGCAGCCATAACTGTGTAATGCTCTGTTTCTCTTCCCATCATTCTGTTACAACATTTCAGCTTCATCAGTCCAAATAACCTTACAAACTTTTCTGGCAAAGCCTAATCAGGCCATTCTGTTTTTGAACATTACAGTGGTTTGCACTCTTGTTATGATGCATCAGTATTTACTTAATATAGTAAAATAGTCTTCACTGTAGACTTTGCCAATGACACATCTACTCAAACATGTTCTTGACTTGTCAAGATGTTCTAGACTTGGCAAGATCATCTTGACATGCTGATGCTTTTTTTTTAAGAATGTTCCAAACTTTTGTATTGGACACTCCCAAGGTTTTTGTGGAGGTACACCCTGGATGGGGTGCCAATCCATTGCAGGGCATAAATGGAGCTGTCACTGATATGTTAAGTTATACAACAGTTAGTTTCCATGGAGCAATACAGTAAACAGTCTTTACATGAGTAGTGATATTAGATAGTAACAGTACTAGGATGTTTAAATATACTGCATGTATCACTACACAGCCCAGGTGTAATTATCATTAACTACTGGTCACCAGCTCTGCCCATCTTGGTTATTTAGATCCACCAGTCAGAGAGAGATATGTGCTGTAAAATATCTGATTAAATAAATCAAATCATGTACAAATCATTTGTAGAACTGTTATATAAAAGCAATTTCTCACTCAAGGTCATGCTATTGTGCTGACTATTATTACGGCTGTGATATGTTCAGTACTTTGGCCTCATCCCCGTGCCTATGGCCATGTTTCAGCTGTGCTGATTTCTAATAAAATTATCAAGTTAGGTTTCTTAGAAATATAAAATCAGAGTTGGAAAAGTATAAATTTTTTCAGTTTGCTTCACTTAAAATCAAAAAATTTACTTATGTCAGCCGGCTAAACATCTCTGTGGTTACTTGAGGCAAATGATTACAGTAGAAGATGTTCAGCTGAGAAGAAAGGTCGCTAACCTCTGCTGTTTTTGTTGTTGATATTGTCATGTCTCATCATCACTTTCACATAACTCACACAACTTAACACATATACACAAATCAGCTACAAACTCCAGCATTAATGAAGAAAGTGTGCTACAGCCTTAAGGCAAGACATTACTAGCTAATAGGGTAATTATTTTTTAACAATAAACAACTGGAAAATTAATTTCGCAGTATGACATTTGTTGGAATATATTTTCTTCATTGTTTGATTACAAAAAAAAAATACATTTATTGTTTAGAGCAAAATATTTTATGCAAAGTTTTAGTATAAAGTCTAATATAAATCAAACAATAATAAATATTTATGGAAATTCCTGTGTATTATCCTTTCAATTAGGGATGCACATATAAAATTCATGTATGCAGGTCATCCAGAAAAATAACTGATTTCCAAGAAAGAAAGACATGGTTTAACGTCTTTCTGCTTTAATTATCAAGGTTTATAATCTTCATAAAGAAAATCAATGTGTATTATTTATTATAATTTAAAACATAGATATAGGTGATGATCATAGTTGGACAAGAGCAGTGAACTTTTCTTAATTTACTTTTTATTAAAAAAAAAAAAAAGACATGCTATGGAGTGGCATTGAGAAGTAGAAAAAATGATTGACATGTCTGTAACTGTCATTTTACTTATATTAATATAAGTAAAATTATATAATAATATATTGCCTAAAGTCAAGAAAAAATGTGTTCCTCGCTTCAAGTGTTATAAAAACTAGTGAACTGGTAATGAAAGTTTATGTACAAGACATATGTTCAGGAATGGCTTATGGTGGTGTCATGAACACCTTACGAAGACCTTACACCAACGTTTCAACAACCCTGTCCTTTGCATTCCATGTCTGTATGACTCAGTTCTGCAGCTTTTCAGTAACACAATTCAATATTTATCTTTTTTTTTTTTTATGCATCTCACCTTCAATAACCTTACACACCATCTGTACACTGTGCAAATAAATCAAGCCTCAAACTGTACATATCTTTCTATGTTTAAAAAGGCAGTGCAGAGTAAAAAGTTCACCTGCAATGAAACACACCAGTGGGATTGGGTTCAGAGTGTACTAATGAACGCTGCGTGCTTTTGATTCACTTCTGAAAAAGGAATGAACCTTAACGTAACTCGGCCGATAATGTTTAACTGAGAGCTATTCCAAGAATTATGTGAAGGCCATTAGAGGAAATCCTTAGCACTCTTAAAAGGGGGATAAGAGAAAGAATTATTGTTTTTTTTTTAATCTATAATATGAATATGGTCGTCAAAAAGCACGTCTGTGTCGATGGGGAAATTGGTAAGAATGCTAAAAGGATGTATATATTTCTCACTCGCTTTTCCCCAGACATTTTACGGTTATTGTTTGAGCCTAAAATATAATTTATGTGAATAATTATTTGTAATCAAATTTAATCATGCGCTTAATGCAAATACGACGATTAATCCGATGTAAATGAAGACAACCTTAACAATTCATAATTTACCAGGCCAGATTAATACTCTGTGCTTAACTATCACCGTATAAATGCATTAACATTAATTAAATCCGTGAGAGCACAGCACGCTCACCACAGTTCACCTATGCAAACCCAGCAGCAGGAAGTGCCAAGTATGTAGGTGGTCTCTGAGCTAAATGAAGAGGGGGATTTATATTAGTTTTAATAAAACATAGTATTTTTAGACTAAAGCCATAAACATAGGGAGAAAAAAAAAAAACTCAACTTCATCAGTTGTTGTTATAGCTGTAGTCGGAAGTAAGGGACTGGAGGCGGGAAGGGTTACTCTGAATCTCATTACAGCCATAAAGAAGAAAATAGAGATATGACCTTTTCTGCTGTGTGACAAAGCTAAAGGTCAATGCGAATGGCATATTAAAGCTTGCAAACCGCCACACCTCAAGATTAAGCAGATGCTCTCGGGACCACATCGAGACCCTGAGTATTGAGCAAGATATGGACTGAAAAAGAAATAAGATGCACTAGAGGGCCTCAAAAAATTGTGCTGTAGATCGCTGTGTGCATCACCTCACCAGTCGGGTCATTAGGCTTCCCACAGGGAGTGCACGGACCACTGTTTAAGGTTGTCTTCACACTTAATCCGAATGATTGAGTCTCTACCCAGAATCAATTCAGGGTTTGTTTAGAGGAGGACATCATCACCGCAGGCATTTTTCTATCTGAACTTTGGGTGGATTGTATAGTACATCAATTCTGCCTTCTACTTCATACACAACATTAAATTAATAAACAAACAAACAAACACTGTCAATCATTTTCTATACCACTTACTCTCTACGGGGTAGTGGGAGGACTGGAGCCTATTCCAGGAGACTCCCAGGGGATATAATCCAGACAAGGTGCCAGTCCATCACAGGGCACAAGCACGCACATACTGTACAGTAACCACACACTCACTACAGGAAATTTGGAAATGCTCATTAACTGAATCTGCATGTGTTTTGAATGTGGGAGGAAACCAGCGTACCCCTAGGAAACCCACCAAGCATGGAGAGAACATACTGACTACACAAACACAGACCCAAACATGGACTTCCTCAACTGTCAACCATGGAGGTGTGAGCCACAGTGCTAATCACTATGTCATGCTGCCACCTAAGAAACAAACAAACAAACAAATAAATATGTTTTGCACATATTACAGTTATGCCATTTAGTGTCCCATGATTGCATTGAGTTGTGTACACAATTAAATATCAGCACACACATAAACACACAATAAATGAAATAAAATGCAGGTACTGGATCAAGTGCTATTTTATAAGCAGCATAATAAACTCACTCACACATCGTCTATACCACTTTATCCTGTATTCAGAATCACGGGGGGCCTGGAGCCAATCCCAGGAGACTGGGAGGGAGTAAACCCTGGACAGGGTGTCAATCCATCGCATGATACACACACAAACATTCACACACTACGGGCAATTTGGAAACACAAATTAGCCTAACCTGTGTGTCTTTGGATTGTGGGAGGAAACTGGAGTACCCGGAGGAAACCCACCAAGCGGGAATCGAACTTGGCTGGGAATCGAACCCAGACGGTGCAAGGTGACTTAGCAAGGTTAACCACTATACCACCGTGCTGCCAGCATAATAAACTATTATATACTCAGCAAAAAAAGAAACATTCTATGACTTTCAACTGTTTTTACTTTCAGTAAACTTAATGTGTAAATATTTGTATGAACACTAAAAGAGTCAACACCATA